>SJYC01133830.1:0-28086 GCA_006408675.1 Madoqua kirkii | reverse complement strand
AGGGCAGCTGAGGCTGTGCTCAGCCCCTCGGTCTGTCTGACTCTTGGCGACCCCGAGAAATGTAGCCCACCAGGCTCCTCTGTCCATGGGGATTCCCGGGCCACAGTCCTGGAGTGGGCTGGCATTTCCTTCTCCAGGGGATCTTACTGATGCAGGAGCCAAACCTGCATCTCCTGCACCAGCAGGTGGATTCTGTACCACGAGCACCACTGAGCCTGGTGCAACGCCGTCACCGCCGTGGCCTCTGCAAAGCGGAGATCCCCAAACGCAGGGCCTGCTGGCGGCCGGTGGCCTGTGCACCCCCCGCCTGAAATCAGAGCAACCTCAAGGCAAAGCTCGAGTCTAGGAAACAGCCCCGGTGGCCGCTCTGCCCTCTGGGAGCCTGGGGACTCGAGCAGCCCCTTGTCCCACCTGCGGGTGAAGAAGGGGCTGGGAGGGCGGGTGCTCCCCGCCCCCAGCTCCAGAGCCGCTCTCCACCAGACAGGCAGCACTCCTCACTCTCACGCAGAGACCCCGGGCCAGCCCGGGAGGCCGGCTCCGAGTTCCAGCCAACCTGCTGCCAGCGGGGACGTCCGCCGTGGGGACGACGAGCACGGGCATCTGGGAGCATGCTCACCTCTCCAGGGCCCAGCGGGGGCTCCCGGGCACCACAGCCTCCCATCCAGGCAGTGCCTCTGAACCTTCCCCAGCAACTCCGGGGTGCCAGCCCAGGCGGCGGAGGAGGGGACACAGAGAGTGGGGGAATTCCTGATGAAACCCCACCAGCCCCACGGCCGTCTGGGGGGAAAGGGGGCCCCCGAGCCTGCGGGCTGGCTGAGGCGGTTTCTCTTCAACAGGAAAAGAAGTGATGTTCGTTTCATTCTGAGCCACGGCGCTCCGCAGGCTCAGGGGCCGCCGCCCAGCTCTGTCGTGGAACGCAGGTGCCTCCACCCCCGGCCTGTCTGAAGCTCTGCGCTTCCCGCAGCCCTGCGGTGTCGGGGACACCCAGCAGATACTCAGGCGGGGGCCCTCCCGCCCCAGGATGCCGGGCGGCCAAGGGAGCAGGGCGGCTCCTTGGGGCCTGACGGGGGCTGGCCTCTACCGGGACGTCCCCAGCCCTCCCACCACCTTCAAGCATCGCCATTTCTCGGATGTGGGCATGGACGCTCGGCACCTCCAGAGCCACGTGAGGGGTGCGGCAGGGCCAGGCCTGAGACCTGGCGGTGCAGAGGTGCAGAGAGCCAGCCCGGCACCCAAGGGGCTCCTGGGGGGCTTCTGGAGACCCTGCCGCCACCGTGTGCTGCGAGCCTGGCCCCTGGGTGTCCTCCCGGGGCAGAGGCTCAGCCCCACCCCCACACTGACTCAGCCGGAGTCACCAGCCGGTGCTGTCGCGAGCGGAGGCGCGGGCGGCAGGGCCACTGCAGGCGGAGGCAGGGCTGCTCCCGTGAGACAGACCGAGAACTGGAGCGGGCTTCCCCGTCTCGCCGCGGCGGGGGCGCCTCCCGCCTGGGCCTGCACGGTGGCCCCCACTCACCCGTGCTAAAAGCCTGGGGGGGGGCCCCGCACAGACTGCACCTCGGCACCCCTTCGGGCTACGTCCCACTGAGCCGGCCCACCTGGGGGCTCACGAGCTGGCAGGGCTGTCCCCAAGCTGAGATCTGACCCCCACCCCAGCCACCCCTTGGGGACCTGCTGCGTACCAGGCTGTCTCTCCAGTCCCCGCGCTAGGCCCCCAGCAGGTGCAGGGACAGGACAGGGGTCCCCACTCTGCACCGGGGGACCGAGGCCCGGAGGCCCTGGAACCTCGCCCCGTCCTCAGAGCATCGAAGCATGATCCCAGGGCCCTGACCTATGGCCTCATTCCTTGCAGGCCAGCGGCCAGGAGGCTGAGACCCTCCACAACCCCCAGCGGGCACTTTTCAGGGGCTGCCGTGGCAGCAGAGGGGGGAAGCTGGCGGAAACTCCCGCAGTGAGGGTACGCAGGAACAGGCCGCATCCGCGCCCCACACGGCCAGCGAACCCACGCAGGGACTCAGCAACTTCCTGCGCAGCATCCAGCCCGGCCACCCAGCCCATGGGCCTCCAGGTAGGGGCGGACAGGCCGGACAGCAGCTGGAAAGCCTCCCCGGGGCTGGATGACCGTGACCTCCGTGAGGGCCCCCTCAGCGCCTCTGTACAGACGGAGCCTCAAGAGGCCACGCTCAGATCTGGCCGTGGCCAGGCCACAGCGGTGGCTCAGCGTGCCCTCCCCACCCCGTGGCAGCCCCACACTGGTCACTCGGCAGTAGGACCCCTGTGCCCTCGGCCACCACCAGAGCCTTCCATGACCCCTATCACGGCCCTCAATCCCAAAGCCCACCACCTCTTCGCCTCCCCAGCACCCCCTGCCTCAGCGCCCCATCTTGACCTTCTCGGCCTCACCAACAACCACAAACAGCCTCCAAGAGGGGCCAAGACCAGGGTTGACGGTGCGGGAGGGGGACCTACAGACTGCTCGTTTCCACGCTGGCACCTGCCCTCGGGACATGGGCAGATAGCCTCTGCGAGCTGCGAGCCCTGGGCAGCTCTGGACGGGAGGTGGGAGCCGGGGCTGCCGATCACCATCCAGCCCGATGGCTGGCACGCACCCCCAGGGCAGCACCACGCTGAGAGGCCACAGTGACCAGACCCTGGCCCAGGGCAGCTGGACTCCAGGAGGCCCAGCTTCGGAGGCGGGGCCACACCAAGGCTGGGGGATGCGAGCCAGGCAGGCAAGGGTGTCCAGCTCTCACGGCCCCCCTGGCACGTGACACAGAGTAGCGGGGACTCAGAACCACGCTCTCGAGGCTCCAAACCCACCTCGATTCCCCAAACCCACACACCGTCCACAGAGTCGGGCAGGCAGCAGGGCGCAGCCCCTCCCAGGGAGCCGCAGCCCACTGGACCTCCGGGGACCCTTGCCACCTGGCCCCGAAGGCGGTCAGCTGCCGCCTGCACCTTCAGAAAGACAGCAAAGGACAGCCTCTCCATCAGAGGCCTTGAGCGCAGCGCCCGCACCTGCCCAGAGCCAAGTGGGCTGCAGACGCAGGTGCAGGAAGGCCCAGAGAAAGGCCTGGCGCGCTCGGGACGGCAGCCACCAACTGCAGACGCTCAGACACGCACACGATTGACTCAGGGCGCCGTCTTTGCTCGGGGCCTAGTGACTCGATGCTGCCCGCAACGCTAACAAGCCGCTTTGGAGGACTTCCCAGACAATGAGTGCCTGAAAAAGCTGCAGGCGGTACCAAGACAAGCCAGGCAGGAGACAACGGGGGAAAAATCACCAAATACCCAGGAGCCAAGGGCACGTTCTATGCCGACAGATCCCCAAACCCTGCACGCATCTCCTACGTGTGGCCTCAACCAGGGCCCCCTCCAAGGAGACGAGCAGCGTGCCCGCAGGACACTCAGAATGTCCGGCCCAGCCACCAACACGATGACACCTTGTCACAAGCGGGCTGCAGGAAGCAAAGTGCCCGCCACACACACACACACACACACACACACATACACACTGCACACACACACCACACACAGACACACACACTGCCCAAGCTGGCAACAAGGGCTCTCACATGCTGTCTTTCACACATACATAGCCCCACCCACCATATGCCTTGCACACACACACAGACACACACAGACACCCACGCCACACACACACACACACATCACACACAGACACACACACCACACACACACATCACACACAGACACACACACACACCACACAGACACACACACATACACACACAGAAACAGACACACACGCAGATACACTCACACACACACCACGCACACACCACACACAGACAGAAACACACACACCACACATGCACACACACATCACACACAGACACACATATCACACACAGACACACACACAGACACACACACACACACACACCACACACACACACAGAAACAGACACACACGCAGACACACACACACACCACACACACACCACACACAGACAGAAACAGACACACATACACACACACCACACATGCACACACACATCACACAGACACACACACACACAACCACACACACACACTCACACAGACACACCACACAGACACACACTCACACACACATACCACACACACACACACACACACTCACAGCTTCTATCTAAGAACTCTGGACTAAGAGTGAACACATCCCACACTCTCTACGAGCACAGATCCGCCCAGGCCAGCCCAGGACATTTTCAATGTGAAGGTCGCTTCACGTGACTTTGAATGTTTTGTCGTGTCAAGAGACAGACCTAGAAAATTCTCTTCCTTGCACCCACTTTACAGACGAGAAAACCAACAGCAGAGCTGAAGAGGCCTGTTCAGGCCGGCGTGCTGGGCTGCCCAGCGCTTGCCCTCGAGGGACAGCTGCTGGAGGGGTGTGGACTCACTGAGACCCCCTCCAAGGCCTGCAGATCAGGAAAGCAGAGCCCCTGCTGTGCAGGGCTCTCGGCTGCAGGACGCAGCCTTCGAGGAACCTTGGGCTCAGAGACTTGGACCTGGAGCCAGCCTTCGCGGTCACTCGGCAAGGGTGGGGGACACCAGCCCCGGGACGTGTGCGTGGCACCAGCATGCCTGGGTGCCCGCCCCTGAAATCCTGACTCCAGAACATGGGCAAGGCTTGTAAAGGGCAGGGGCAGCAGGCAGCCCGGCGCCCCACTCTCCAGCAGGCTCTCATTTCAGGTCCCGGAGGGGGCCTGGAGCAGCCTCGCCTGGCGCCCACCACCATCCACGCAGCGGGAGAAAAGCTGGCCAGGGGGCCAGGACCCTGACCGATCACGACAGCAGGGATTCAGGAGGCCTGGACAGGCAAAGTGCTGCCAAGTCCCTTCCCTGAACCGCGGTGTGGCTCTGGGCCCATCACGTCACATCTCTGGATCTCGGCATCCCCTCAAAACTGGGCACAGCGGAGCATATCCTTACAGGAGCACTGGCAAAGCATGGCGAGTGACCCTCGTGGGCCCTGGCACAGGGCAAACGTGACGGGACAGAGCGCCTTGCAACCCAAACAAAGGCAGGTGGCCGTGAGGCGGGCCAGGCGGGCACAGGTGCAGGCCCCCCCACACGACGCAGGGGCTGGAACCCCCTGGGATTCCGGCCTCCTCCAGGGCTCTCTGCCTGCCCCATGGGAGCCGAGACCCAGGGCCGAGCCAGGGCCGGGGCCAGCAGTCCACCCCGGGCCGGCCCTGGGCACTTCCAACCCCATGGAGCTTCCTCGGCGGGTCCAGGGCCTCCTGCAGCTAGAGCCTCAGTGTCCTTATGTGAAGAAGGGGCTTGCCAGGCCTCAAGAGGCCCTCCTCCAGGGAGCCTCGGGGCGAGGAAACCAAGAGGCAGCCTTCCTCCCCTCCCACCTAACATCTGCTGTGCAGACACCAGGGGAAGACTCAGGACCCCAAAGAGACGACCTGAGCACGCCGGGCTCTGGGCAGGCGCTGGACGACCACGTCAGGGCCCGGGAAGGTCACAGGCTGCAGGGACATGTCTGGCCCCCACCCAGCTGTCCTCACCTGCCCCTGCCTGGCCCAGATACCCACCAGGAACGCCACACCCCTCAGATGTGTATAAGAGACAGCACACATGTCCATAGTCTCTAGGGTTGTCCAGGCCCCCCAGCTCAGGACAGGGGCCCGGCCCTCTGGGTGCCAGCTCAGGTCCAGACCCCCCAGCTCAGGACAGGGGCCCGGCCCTGTGGGTGCCAGCTCAGGTCTAAGCTTCCAGCCCCAGGCTCAGGACCCTGCCACCTCTGCCCTGCTCCAGCCCCATGCCCCACCGCCCCTAAGACCTGGGAGACCAGCGCAGCCCGCCAGCCGCCCCTCACAGCGCCCCACACGGGCGCTGAAGGCGGGGCCTCTCCAGGCCCAGGCCCGGCTCCTCCTGCGCAGCCAGCTCCCCACCCCACCGTGGGCCCCCGACTCTTACTCTTCCGGGGCTCTGCTGGCTCTGCCGCCAAGCAGACAGGACGGGTGCTGACCCTCAGGAGGGCGGGAACCCCTGCGGCTCTAAGTGTCCCCCACCCCGACTGAAACACTGCAGGGCCCCTCCTCTGACCTCTGACCCCCAAGACCCGGGAGCCAGAGGGGCTGCAGGCGCTCAGCGGGACACGAGCACCCCCGCCAGACAGGATGGGACATCCCCGGCACAGAGGACGGGGGCCCGGCCTGGAGGTGCTCTGGACACAGAACCCCTGGACCCCGGGCCTGGACGCCGTGTCCGTCTGCCTCCCCACTTAACCTCCCCCAGAAGGTTTCGGCCCACATGGAAGGTGGGCAACAGGGCGGGGTGAGGGCACAGGGTCCCTGTGAGGCACGGCCTGGTCCACAGGCAGGACAGTGCTGCCCCCAGGTGCTCAGAGACCCTGCACCCAGGCCTGGGCCTGTCCCTGCTCCTCCGGGAGGCCACACGCAACCCCCAGCCCCCCACTGCCCCAGGGCCGCAGCTGGTTCCCAAGCCCGGCCGGCAGCGTGCCCCGTCACGCCAGCCCGCAGCCCGGCCCCCGCCACCCCCGCGCCCAGGATCAGGGTGACTCACGGGGCTGGCACGCCGCCTCCGGCCCCCACCATGGGCGGCCGCCCTGAACACACACACACACCTGTCCAGACTTGATGCCACAGGCCGGCGGAGGGGCCTGGGAACTGTGGGTGGGGCCAGCCAAGCTCTGGGCCACGAGGGGGCCCCGGGAGGGGCCCAGGAAGGCTGCCCTCAGGCAGCCAGCCAGGAACTGCCGCCTGGCCCCAGAGACCCCACAGACCCAGGAAATGCAGCCTGGCCCCAGAGACCCCACGGACCCAGGAACTGCCGCCTGGCCCCAGAGACCCCACGGGCCCAAGGGAGCGATTCAGGGAAGGGCCTGGGAGCTGCACCGCTGCCCACCCCAAGTCAGCGGCATGCCAACCAACTGGCCGGGGAGAGTGCCAAGCCCTGCAAATCTAGGCCCGGACCACCGCCCTCCCTCCGTGAGGCCAAGCATCGACCTGGAGGCCGGACAGGCCAATGGGCCCCGACCAGCACGGATCTCAGGCGCTGCCAGGCGGCACCTGGGGAAGCCCACCACAAGGATGGGCTTCAGTTCAGCGCTCAGTCGCGTCCGACTCTCTGGACCGCAGCACCCCAGCCCTCCCCGTCCATCACCAGCTCCCCGAGCTTGCTCAAACTTGTCCATCAAGTCGGTGATGCCATCCAACCATCTCATCCTCTGTTGTCCCCTTCTCCTCCTGCCTTCAATCTTTCCAAGCATCAGGTTCTTTTCCAATGAATCAGCTCTTCGCATCAGGTGACCAAAGTATTAGAGTTTTAGCTTGAGCTCCAAACAGTCTTTCCAATGGATATTTAAGACTGATCTCCTTTAGGATGGACTGGTTGGATCTCCTCGCAGTCCAGGGGGCTCTCAGGAGTCTTCTCCAACATCACAGTTCAAAAGTGTCAGTTCTTCGGCGCTCAGCCTTCTTTGTGGTCCAGCTCTCACATCCATGGGCCTCACTTCTGTTCAGGCCAGGCCCGAGGCCTCAAACACCTATCAGGGCTGTCCTGTACCCTCCCAGAAACCAGAGGGGCCAAGAAGGGGTCCTGACAGCAGGGAGCCAAGGCCTTGCCGGCTGTCAGGGGAGCTCGGCAAAGGCCTCCAAGGGGGCGGCCGCACAGCAGCTGCAGGGGCCAGAGCAGGCCTCTGACGCAGAGGCACCGTGTCCACCCACGTCCATCCACCCCCCGAGCAGGCCCCTCAGCCTTCCCTGCTGCACCCCCATGGGCTCCCAGGAGCCCACCAGGCCAGGCGCCCACCTTGAGGTAGCCTCTGTCCCTCTGGCCCCCAGGCAAGGGTCAGCACTGCTGCACAAGAGGCAGGAAGCCCCGAGGCCCAGGGCCCGGCCAGTGCAGGTGAGCGGGGCGGGGTCTGCAGGGGAGACGAAGACAGGGCCCACAGGAAGGTGCGAAGGGGGCCTGCTGTGTGGAGGGAGGGGGCAGGAGGCCAGGGACCCAGTCCGGGAGCTCTGGAGGCGGGACAGGAGTCGGCACTGCCCACGTTCGCCGACCGACTTTGGACAGGCGATGCACCACGGGCCCTGCCAGAGGGAAGGCGTGGGGCGGGGCTGCCCCGACCCACAGCAGAGGCACACCTTGCTGCAGGGCACAGGATGGCGCTGGGCAACCTGACTCGAGGGAACAGGCACAGTCACGGGCAGGGGAGGCCCGGCTCTCACCCTGCACTCACCCCAGGAGGCGCCAGGGCGGCGCGGCTGGGCCCGCACGGATGCCTACGGGCTGATGCACGGTCAGGCTGCGGTCCCGCGGGGGTCCAGAGCCCTGGCTGTGCCGGAACCTGCCTCCCTCAGCGAAGCCGGTTCCAGGCCCCCCCCCTGAGCGGAGCGGGGTGTGTACGAGGGGTTCAGAGTGCCCCACCTCCAGGTGCAGCCCAGCTCTCACAGGCCTGTGGACCACGGCTGAGCCCGCAGGGAAGACAGGGAGAGCCACACCGCCCCGCCTGCCCCGGTCTGCAGGGCACGGACTTTTCTCCCCAGAAAGCTCCTCACGTGTCTGCCCCTGGGCACAGTCCCCACCCGGCCATGGTCCCCTCCAGGCCAAGGTCCCCCCCAGGCCACGGTCCCCCCCAGGCCAAGATGTGTATAAGAGACAGCCCCAGCCTGCTCCTACCTGCCAGCCACCTGCGGTCCCCCGCCCGCCAGGCCAGGCCACCTCCCGAAAGAGAGGCCAGCAGCTGCAGCCTCATAGCCAGGGCGGGCGAGAGGTCCCACCACGGGGGTGGCCGCACCAGTCCCCGGCTGACCGGCCCGGGGTCCCGCGGCCCCTGGCGCTGCAGCATGGCGGGCGCGTCAGCCGCAGAAGCCTGGGAAGGGGCCCAGGAGGCCAGCGTCTCCACTAGACAGCTGGGAACGCGCCAGAGTGGCCGAGTTCCCCTTTCCCAGGACCGCCCGGCCTCCCACCCTCGCCCAGACACCTGTGACCACAGGCCGCTCCCATTGGCCAAAGCACAGGCTGCTCAGAGGAGGACGGGGACCCCAGCCTCGTTTCCTCAATCTGAGCTCGGCCTCAGCCTGCAGACGGCGCCGTGCATGGGACCTGGGCCCAGCCGGGGGCCAGCAGAGGCTGAGGACAAGGCCCGGACCGCAGTTCAAACCCACTCACGGCCACCAGCTGCCGGGGTGTGGGCCGGCCAAGCGGGCTGGCTGAGCCCAGTACCCCAGCTGCAGGCTGGCATGAGGACACTCAACCCCCTGGTGCACTGACCCAGCCAGGGTGCTGGAGCAAGCTGACGCAGCCTTCTTGGGGGCCACAGATCCCCGGCCACCGACCCCCAGGTCTCCACCTGGCCCCGCCGCTCGCCAGCAGCGAAGGTCGTGCAGGAGGGGCAGCGGAGGGCCAGGCTGACCCAGGTCGGGCCAGCAGGCCTGGTGAGGACAGCGGGTGGACAGCAGGGCTCTGACTGCGGGAGGCGGGGGGAGCCACGAGGCGCCCCCGGCCAGGAGAGCAGGGCCTGGCAGGAGCAGCTGGGCCCCAGGTGGGGGCTCTGCCCCCAAGAGTGGGGCGAGCAGGAAGTTGGGGAGGAAGGAAGCCGTAGTGGCTCTCGGCCACCCTCCAGCCACACAACGGGGTCATTCTTCCGGGGCACAGAGTGCCTTTTGTGGGCCAGCAGCCAGCAGCCCAGCCCTGGGGCCGGCAGTGGCGGGGGGCGCGGGGGTGTGCCACAGAGCCGCACAGGCGAGTGCAGGGTCCTCAGCCCTGGGCCCCCGCCCCGGAGGCCTGAGGTCCAGCCAGCTGTACACATCCGGCCCCAGAGGCCAGCTGCCCCGCGGCTCTGGCCGCACACACTGCGTGCACCCTGCCTGCTCCACGGCGGCTGGCGGGCACACTGGCAGCCCTGCCTG
Source organism: Madoqua kirkii (assembly GCA_006408675.1). Taxonomy (NCBI): domain Eukaryota; kingdom Metazoa; phylum Chordata; class Mammalia; order Artiodactyla; family Bovidae; genus Madoqua; species Madoqua kirkii. Next base: position 18,193 of record SJYC01133830.1, on the reverse strand, counting down.
CCCTTGGGCACATGGAAGCCCCGCTGCCCACGTGGGGCCCAGGCAGCCTCCCTCCTCTCCCAGGACTCCTCCGGAAGGGCGGGGATAGCCCTGCCCAGGCTGACCTGGCGGACAGACCCAGCAGCAGCCCCCTGCCTGCGTCTCCCGCGTACCCCACACCCTCGGGCACACGTCGGCCCCGACTACAGTCTCCACCTGAAACCCAACCTACTGTGGGACCGGGCGGGAGATGAGGGTGTCCATCCCCACCTCACCCCACCCTGCCCGAAAAGGTCCATGCTCGCAGAAACCCACCCAGGTGGGGGCTCAGCAAGGAAGAGAATTCCGGGGGCCACACGGGCGAGTGGTGACTCCAGGACGCTCGGCTCTGGGGTGGGAGGTGGGGTTTCCCTTCCCACCTCGCCTGGCTCGGTGTCTGCCAAGCGCACGTGGTGTGGTTTTCAAGATAAGGACACAAACGGCCTCTGAGGAGGCCTGGTTTTAGCAGGATCCTGGCCCGCCGGGCCCGAGGCTGCGGCTGCCCCTCCTCCGCCTGGGCTGGGATTCCCCGCTTTGCTCCTCCTCGCCGCTCCCTGCTCCTCCGGTTCTGAGCCAGGGAGCGCGCTGGGCTAAACTCGCCAGGTGGACGGGGGTGTGGCGGGGGCCTGCCCGCCCGCGGCGAGGATCCCAGCCCAGCCCAGTCTAGGGGCAGCCCAGCTGCGGCTGGTGGCCAACCGTGACGCCCGGTTCCTCCCCAGCTGCCTGGGGGCCCGGCCGGGCAGCCGGGGTCCGGGACGCCCAGGACACAGCCAGGAGGCGCCCGTGACGTCCACTGACTCGCCCCACTGACTCAGTTCGTTTGCAGCCAACAAGCCCTGTCACGTGGACGCCACCTCCAGCCACCACCCCCAGGCCCGCTCACGCTCAGCCCCACAGGTGGCAGGCGCGGCGCCTCTCAGAGTCACCACAGACTCACTCCCAGTGAGCAGCTCCAGCGCCGGGCCCAGGGCACCGCCTGGCTAGCAGCTGGCCCCACCCGCCACACCCCCTCAGCCCCAGACCCCAGCATCAACCCGCGCATGGACAGTCCCTGCTCCTGGCCTGCCCCAACCCGGTGCATCCCTCCTCTGCACCCTCAGAGCAGGTGGAGCTGGCCAGGCGCTGGGCCTGCCCCACTGGCTGGTGGCCTCGGTGGCGACGCACTCTGCACACGTGACCCACCTGTGCAGACGCCCTGGGGATTTCTCGCAGGACTGGGTGGTCAGAGGGCTCGACTCTGGCCACCTCACCTCCGTGCGCACACACAAGCCACATCCGTGGGTCCCCTCGGCCTGCAAGTCCGAGCGGGCCCTGAGAGTCCCACCAACCAGGTCCTGCCCCTGGGCAGGCCCGGCCAAAGGTACCCAGCGTGTGCCGGGGCTGAGCCCAACCCCAAGCTGCAGCGCCTCTGGGTGGGCAGAGAAGGAGGGGCCCCAGGGAGCCGACCCACAGAGGCTGAACCACCCAGGAGCAGCCCACGGCGCTCACGTGTCCTCCCCAGCCCACTCATCAACATCGCATCTGTGGCCTAGGCCGGCCACAGTGCGAGAGTCTGCCCTCTGGAGACCACAGGACCCCAGCCCCAGGCTGCCCCCTGCTCAGCTCGGCGTCCCCCTAGGTGTAGCTAGAGGGGGTCAGCAGGGGCCCTGAAAGGTCCCTCCTCTCGCCCCCAGCACCCCTCGCCCCCAGCACCCCTTGCCCCCAGAGACCTACTGTTCCTTCCACGCACTGGGGCCCGGTCCTGACCTCGCTTCTGGGCCGCCCGGCTGGTCCAGCGACAGTGAGGGCTTTGGTGCGGGGGTTTTGCTCCCATTGGCTGTCCTAGACCTGCCTCGGTGCCCACCTCCCAGCCCCCAGGAGGCCCCCAGCCCCACTGCAGACCCCTGCCTCTCGCGGGCAGACAGAGGACGGGCCCTGCCCAGGGCGCCCGGCGCCCAGGCGAGAGCACACACACTACCAGCCCTCAGCTTCCTTCCTCCCCGCACGGCCAGCGGTGAGAACAGCAGCGAGGGCCGGGGCGGGCGGAGGCGGCCGCTCCAGGGCCACGCGGAGCCCCCAGCTGCCCGGGCTCGGCCCACAGCCCCTCCCTCTCGCTCACATCCTGGCGGGGGCAGGGCACCCAGGGGTGCGGCGCAGAGACCAAGGCCCCCCCCCAAGGCCCCCGCTAGCCTGAGGGGCCACACCCGGCGGCAGGCGTACAAGCTGGGTCTCTCCACCTGCAGCACCCCCACCCCCAGGAGCACTGGACTCCTCCTGTCCCCACTCCCAGGAAGCACCGCAGGACACCACGGAAGGCAGGGGCTTGGTGCGCAGGGAAGCCAGCCCACAGCCCAGACCAGGGGCCCCAGCCCTCTGCTGACCGTTATCTTGGAACAGATTCGCCAAAGGTCTCCACCCACCACTGCCAGCAAGCCCAGCCTCACCTCCCTCCCACAGACCCCGCCTGCCCCACACAGGCCTCAGTGCCCAGAACCCAGCCCCCTGCAGCTGCTGTGGCCCTCCGCCCCCCTCAGTCCCAGCTCTGGCCCTCGGAGGAGAAACAATCATTCATTCCCCTTGCGTCTTCCTGCAGGGACCCCCGCTCCTGGAAGCCCTCCTCACACCAGGGCAGCAGCTCAGGACAGGGGCCCGGCCCTGTGGGTGCCAGCTCAGGTCCAGAGCCCCCAGCTCAGGACAGGGGCCCGGCCCTCTGGGTGCCAGCTCAGGTCCAGGCCCCCCAGCTCAGGACAGGGGCCCGGCCCTCTGGGTCCAGCTCAGGTCCAGACCCCCCAGCTCAGGACAGGGGCCCGGCCCTGTGGGTGCCAGCTCAGGTCTAAGCTTCCAGCCCCAGGCTCAGGACCCTGCCACCTCTGCCCTGCTCCAGCCCCATGCCCCACCGCCCCTAAGACCTGGGAGACCAGCGCAGCCCGCCAGCCGCCCCTCACAGCGCCCCACACGGGCGCTGAAGGCGGGGCCTCTCCAGGCCCAGGCCCGGCTCCTCCTGCGCAGCCAGCTCCCCACCCCACCGTGGGCCCCCGACTCTTACTCTTCCGGGGCTCTGCTGGCTCTGCCGCCAAGCAGACAGGATGGGTGCTGACCCTCAGGAGGGCGGGAACCCCTGCGGCTCTAAGTGTCCCCCACCCCGACTGAAACACTGCAGGGCCCCTCCTCTGACCTCTGACCCCCAAGACCCGGGAGCCAGAGGGGCTGCAGGCGCTCAGCGGGACACGAGCACCCCCGCCAGACAGGATGGGACATCCCCGGCACAGAGGACGGGGGCCCGGCCTGGAGGTGCTCTGGACACAGAACCCCTGGACCCCGGGCCTGGACGCCGTGTCCGTCTGCCTCCCCACTTAACCTCCCCCAGAAGGTTTCGGCCCACATGGAAGGTGGGCAACAGGGCGGGGTGAGGGCACAGGGTCCCTGTGAGGCACGGCCTGGTCCACAGGCAGGACAGTGCTGCCCCCAGGTGCTCAGAGACCCTGCACCCAGGCCTGGGCCTGTCCCTGCTCCTCCGGGAGGCCACACGCAACCCCCAGCCCCCCACTGCCCCAGGGCCGCAGCTGGTTCCCAAGCCCGGCCGGCAGCGTGCCCCGTCACGCCAGCCCGCAGCCCGGCCCCCGCCACCCCCGCGCCCAGGATCAGGGTGACTCACGGGGCTGGCACGCCGCCTCCGGCCCCCACCATGGGCGGCCGCCCTGAACACACACACACACCTGTCCAGACTTGATGCCACAGGCCGGCGGAGGGGCCTGGGAACTGTGGGTGGGGCCAGCCAAGCTCTGGGCCACAGGGGGCCCCGGGAGGGGCCCAGGAAGGCTGCCCTCAGGCAGCCAGCCAGGAACTGCCGCCTGGCCCCAGAGACCCCACAGACCCAGGAAATGCAGCCTGGCCCCAGAGACCCCACGGACCCAGGAACTGCCGCCTGGCCCCAGAGACCCCACGGGCCCAAGGGAGCGATTCAGGGAAGGGCCTGGGAGCTGCACCGCTGCCCACCCCAAGTCAGCGGCATGCCAACCAACTGGCCGGGGAGAGTGCCAAGCCCTGCAAATCTAGGCCCGGACCACCGCCCTCCCTCCGTGAGGCCAAGCATCGACCTGGAGGCCGGACAGGCCAATGGGCCCCGACCAGCACGGATCTCAGGCGCTGCCAGGCGGCACCTGGGGAAGCCCACCACAAGGATGGGCTTCAGTTCAGCGCTCAGTCGCGTCCGACTCTCTGGACCGCAGCACCCCAGCCCTCCCCGTCCATCACCAGCTCCCCGAGCTTGCTCAAACTTGTCCATCAAGTCGGTGATGCCATCCAACCATCTCATCCTCTGTTGTCCCCTTCTCCTCCTGCCTTCAATCTTTCCAAGCATCAGGTTCTTTTCCAATGAATCAGCTCTTCGCATCAGGTGACCAAAGTATTAGAGTTTTAGCTTGAGCTCCAAACAGTCTTTCCAATGGATATTTAAGACTGATCTCCTTTAGGATGGACTGGTTGGATCTCCTCGCAGTCCAGGGGGCTCTCAGGAGTCTTCTCCAACATCACAGTTCAAAAGTGTCAGTTCTTCGGCGCTCAGCCTTCTTTGTGGTCCAGCTCTCACATCCATGGGCCTCACTTCTGTTCAGGCCAGGCCCGAGGCCTCAAACACCTATCAGGGCTGTCCTGTACCCTCCCAGAAACCAGAGGGGCCAAGAAGGGGTCCTGACAGCAGGGAGCCAAGGCCTTGCCGGCTGTCAGGGGAGCTCGGCAAAGGCCTCCAAGGGGGCGGCCGCACAGCAGCTGCAGGGGCCAGAGCAGGCCTCTGACGCAGAGGCACCGTGTCCACCCACGTCCATCCACCCCCCGAGCAGGCCCCTCAGCCTTCCCTGCTGCACCCCCATGGGCTCCCAGGAGCCCACCAGGCCAGGTACCAACTGGCCGGGGAGAGTGCCAAGCCCTGCAAATCTAGGCCCGGACCACCGCCCTCCCTCCGTGAGGCCAAGCATCGACCTGGAGGCCGGACAGGCCAATGGGCCCCGACCAGCACGGATCTCAGGCGCTGCCAGGCGGCACCTGGGGAAGCCCACCACAAGGATGGGCTTCAGTTCAGCGCTCAGTCGCGTCCGACTCTCTGGACCGCAGCACCCCAGCCCTCCCCGTCCATCACCAGCTCCCCGAGCTTGCTCAAACTTGTCCATCAAGTCGGTGATGCCATCCAACCATCTCATCCTCTGTTGTCCCCTTCTCCTCCTGCCTTCAATCTTTCCAAGCATCAGGTTCTTTTCCAATGAATCAGCTCTTCGCATCAGGTGACCAAAGTATTAGAGTTTTAGCTTGAGCTCCAAACAGTCTTTCCAATGGATATTTAAGACTGATCTCCTTTAGGATGGACTGGTTGGATCTCCTCGCAGTCCAGGGGGCTCTCAGGAGTCTTCTCCAACATCACAGTTCAAAAGTGTCAGTTCTTCGGCGCTCAGCCTTCTTTGTGGTCCAGCTCTCACATCCATGGGCCTCACTTCTGTTCAGGCCAGGCCCGAGGCCTCAAACACCTATCAGGGCTGTCCTGACCCTCCCAGAAACCAGAGGGGCCAAGAAGGGGTCCTGACAGCAGGGAGCCAAGGCCTTGCCGGCTGTCAGGGGAGCTCGGCAAAGGCCTCCAAGGGGGCGGCCGCACAGCAGCTGCAGGGGCCAGAGCAGGCCTCTGACGCAGAGGCACCGTGTCCACCCACGTCCATCCACCCCCCGAGCAGGCCCCTCAGCCTTCCCTGCTGCACCCCCATGGGCTCCCAGGAGCCCACCAGGCCAGGCGCCCACCTTGAGGTAGCCTCTGTCCCTCTGGCCCCCAGGCAAGGGTCAGCACTGCTGCACAAGAGGCAGGAAGCCCCGAGGCCCAGGGCCCGGCCAGTGCAGGTGAGCGGGGCGGGGTCTGCAGGGGAGACGAAGACAGGGCCCACAGGAAGGTGCGAAGGGGGCCTGCTGTGTGGAGGGAGGGGGCAGGAGGCCAGGGACCCAGTCCGGGAGCTCTGGAGGCGGGACAGGAGTCGGCACTGCCCACGTTCGCCGACCGACTTTGGACAGGCGATGCACCACGGGCCCTGCCAGAGGGAAGGCGTGGGGCGGGGCTGCCCCGACCCACAGCAGAGGCACACCTTGCTGCAGGGCACAGGATGGCGCTGGGCAACCTGACTCGAGGGAACAGGCACAGTCACGGGCAGGGGAGGCCCGGCTCTCACCCTGCACTCACCCCAGGAGGCGCCAGGGCGGCGCGGCTGGGCCCGCACGGATGCCTACGGGCTGATGCACGGTCAGGCTGCGGTCCCGCGGGGGTCCAGAGCCCTGGCTGTGCCGGAACCTGCCTCCCTCAGCGAAGCCGGTTCCAGGCCCCCCCCCTGAGCGGAGCGGGGTGTGTACGAGGGGTTCAGAGTGCCCCACCTCCAGGTGCAGCCCAGCTCTCACAGGCCTGTGGACCACGGCTGAGCCCGCAGGGAAGACAGGGAGAGCCACACCGCCCCGCCTGCCCCGGTCTGCAGGGCACGGACTTTTCTCCCCAGAAAGCTCCTCACGCTGTCTCTTATACACATCTCCCAGTACCCCCGCCCCCTGCGACCCCAGGCCCTCCCCGTGCAGAAGGCACCCCTGAAGCAGCCCTGGGGGGGCCCTCACCCCACCACCCCCCCAAACTCAGGGCCTTGCTCGCCCACACCGTCGGCCCCTCCCTGCCTCACTCAGAAGGTGTGGCGGCTGCCAGCCTCCTGCCGGCAGCTTCGAACCCGCAGTTGGTGCAAGGCCTGCTCGGCACCCAGGGCAGCTGCGAGGGTCGCCGGCAGGAAGGCCGAGGAAAGCGTGCGGGGAGGGCCGCAGGCCTTAAGCCCTGGGGGGCCGGGCCCCTGCAGCCCCGAGGCAGCCCAGCCACACGGCGCCTCCCCAACACACCGCCCCCTCCAAGGGGCTGGGACATGGGTGGGTCTGGGAATCGAGGCTCGTGACCCTGAAGACACACACGTGGAGGGTCAGAGAAACGAGGGACTCAGACTCCGGGGTGAACATTTTAAATTTCAGGAGGACGGGGTGCTCCTCACACCCCCAAATCCAGCACAGGTCAGTAAGCTCGCGCTCTGTGTGTGTCTCACTGAGAGCGGAGCTCGTGGAGCTCCAGGCAAGCTCCGAGCGGGGACCCAGGGACCCAGCCCTGCTCTGGGCCTCCACCGATGGCCCTGCAGGCGGAGGGGCCAGGCTACCCCCATTCTCATCTGCTCACTGGCCGGGCGTCTCCATGACAGGCCGTGACTCCCACTCTGGGGAACACAGGGAGGGCGGCCAGTTAGCCCATCAGGGGCCCAGCGGCTGACCTCCCAGGCCAGCGGAGAGCTGAGTGCCGACCCTGGGGCCCCAGGGAACGGGGCAGGACTCCCTGCTCCAGCAGCTCAGAAGTAGTCAGTCTGGGCTTCTGTCCTCAACCAGATCAAGTCAGGCCGGGCCCCCGACGCTGGCAGGGGTCATCCTAGGCCAGGGGCTGCGGGGCCGCCACAAGGACCCCACGGCTCAGGCTGGGAACAGCAGCAGAGGGCCTTCCTGGGGTGGACGGGGGGCGCGAGGCGCCCTGAATTCAGAGACCCACACAGCTGGCCACTCAGCAGCCAGCCTCAGGGGGGTGGGGAGCATCCCGCACCCGCCCCCACCAGGACCCCTGGGTGCTCAGCACCCAAACCCCTCACTAGTCTCAAGCACAGGGAGCCTGGGCCCCCCGCAAGCTGTCTGGCCCCCGTGGCCCACACGCACACGCCAGCCAGGCAGGCAGGGGCACAACTAGAGTTTCCTGAGCGCCCCGAGCCCGGGACGTGCGGCTCATCCCACATGTTCAGAAACCCTGCCGGCGCTGCCGTCTTCTCACAGAAGGGGCAGGAAGCGAGGCTTGGACACCAAGCTCGACTTCCCGCAGCCACCCTCTGGTCAGTGCAGGGGCAGCGGGGGCCCGAGGCCGCTCGGGCACACGGCACAGGGGTGAGGGAGGCGAGCGGAGCCAGTCAGCAGGGGGACGGTCAAGGGGCGAAGGTGGAGATGTGTATAAGAGACAGCCCCCAGGCCACAGGTCTCATCCCACATGTTCAGAAACCCTGCCGGCGCTGCCGTCTTCTCACAGAAGGGGCAGGAAGCGAGGCTTGGACACCAAGCTCGACTTCCCGCAGCCACCCTCTGGTCAGTGCAGGGGCAGCGGGGGCCCGAGGCCGCTCGGGCACACGGCACAGGGGTGAGGGAGGCGAGCGGAGCCAGTCAGCAGGGGGACGGTCAAGGGGCGAAGGTGGGATCCTCGGCCCACAGAGGATGGAGACACGGAGACGGGTGTCAGCACATACACACGTCAAGGCGTGTGCACACTTGCCCCGGCACATGCCCTGCTGGGGGCCCAGAAGCCCCCGAACACCCTCCGCCCCCAGCAACGCCCTCAGGGCAGTCAGCACAGCTGGGGGGGCAGGGCGAGGCAGGGGGCGGGTGGGGGGTCGCCGGGTGCCTTGCCTGGTGCAGAACCCCCCAGAATCTCCTAGAAACTGCTCTCCTCCACCGGTCGTGGGAGGGCCGGCCTCCCTCAAAGGCCTCCTCCTCCTCCTTCTTGTCACCAGGGGCCTGTTGAAAATCTGTATTCCGTTTTTACTTAGAAAATAATAAACACCAAGACAGGCCGTTATCTGTCTGCAGGGGCAGGGCGAGGGCGGCTGGCGTTGTAACCTTGGGCGAGCTGGAGTGTGCGGCTGGTTTCCACTCGTCTGCTTGGCTTTGGCAACAGAGTTGCAGGGCAGCTAGAGTTTGTCCTCTTCGGTGGGGCGGAGACGGGGTGGGGGGTGCTTTACAGAATCTCAGCAGTTTCCTTCATCAGACACGTGCACAAACTCTCCCACCAAAAGCGCTCTCCATGCCAAACACAGATTCCACTTTCTCACATCTCCGCCTGCCCCTGAGCCCTTCAAAGGCTCCTGCACGTGGGCTGAAGGGGCCTAGGAGGGCAGGGGGCTCCCTGCGCAGCCCCACACGTCCCAGCGTGTCCTGAGCCAAAAGATGAGACAGCCGACCCGCCTCGCTCAGGCCCAAGCCCTAACGCCAGCCCGTCCGGTGGTCCCCAGGCTGACCCCAAGATGAACCGGGCTTTCCTCTGGGCCGGAGCCTGCCTGGAGGGGCCCCAGCAGCCTCGAGTCAGCTCGCCTCAGCACCCCAACCCCAGGGCTCCAGAAGGGGCCGAGGCCCACGCACGGACCCTTCACACTGGGGCTTGGTCGCCCAGTCGAGTCCAACTTTTCCGAGACCCCATGGACTATAGCCTGCCAGGCTCCTCTCTCTGTGGGATTTCCCGGGCAAGAACACTGCAAGGGGCTGTCATTCCCTTCAGGGGACTTTCCCAACCCAGGAACTGAACCCAAGACCCCTGGGGCCTCTGCACTGGCGGGCGGATTCCTCACTGCGGAGCTGCCTGGGGAGCCTGGGGACCCCTCAGCCTCCCTTTAAGAAGCCTGCCACCTCTCAGATCAGGACTGAGCCAGGTGAGCCCCGGCTGCCGCCGTGATCCGGGAGAAGGACGCTCTCCCGGCGCCCAGCGCCCACCTCTCACCCTGCTCCTTGCCAGCCCTCAGGGCGCCCTGGCCCACCCCAATCTGGGTCTACCCCCAGGCGTGGGAACCAGGTCATTTCCAGGAACATATCAGCTTTCTTGCCTCGAGGACACGCTGTTCCCTGGGCCCGAAACTCCTCCTGCACCTCTCTCAGCTCGCTCCAATCCAGTTTAAATAAAACCGCCTCCAGAAAGCCCTCCTGGTTTCTCTCAATGAGGGTAATGGTGCCTTCTACAACATACCCTCAATAGGGCACTCACCCTACCACAGGATGGCCCAGCCCACGTGTCTGAGGCTGCCAAAGTCTGGGAGGTCCGAGGGTAGGAGCCACACCCAGCTCATCAAGCAGCCCTGGGGCCTGGCCCTACCCTGGTATACAGCCGGCACAGAGACTAAGCGGACAAGCGAGTGGGGTGAAGGAGCTGGGAAGGGGCTGATACAAGCTGCGGGATTCACCATGGTCCTTAAGAACCAGCTGAGTAAGGACCACGTTTCAAAGAGAAGGACTAACTTTCAAAGAGACCGTAAGGTGCTAAGAAGCTGTGTAAAGCCGAGCAGGCTGAGCAACCTCTCTGACCCGTATCTCCTTTCCTACCAAGAGACGCCACATAGGAAAGCGGCCAGGAGGCCGTGACCACGAGGCCGGCCTGTCCCTGGCCATCCCCGAGGTGACGAAGTGAGGCAGGTGTGCACGCAACCTGCGGACCTGGGCTCGAGGCCTGCCCGCACGACCCACGGCTGGCCCAGCCCCGCTGGGTCTAAGCGTCCTCGTCCCCAGAAAGGGCCCCTCTGGGTAGGTATCACAGAGCCCTCCAGAGTGGGTGGCCTACCCCACACGGCCTCCACTGTGCTGGGAACAGGTGGATAATCCAGGCCAGGCCCTGCCAGGGACAGCCAGGCCACAGTCAGAGGCCTCTCCGGGAGCCCAGAGGGCCCAGCCAGTCAGGGACGTGGCAGGAGGGAGGGCGCTGTCCGGGCACAGGCATCAAGGAGGGCTTCCTGTGGGAGGCACCACCGGCCTCCCTCCAGCTATAACTTACAGAAGGCTCCCACCTCCCAGCCCACAGCAAGCCCTGGGGCCCCCACGCACAGCTGGGAGGACGAGACCGACCCGCATGCACGCCCACCCTGAGGACTGCCAGCCCAGAGTCCCAGGGAGGGCTACAGAGTCAGGCAGCGGACCCCCGGTGCCAGGTGTGCAGCCAGGGGCCAAGTCCACCCCACCTCCTGACCGAGCGCCACAGCAAACCACGTGGTCACTCTGGGCTCCAATGTTCTCATCTGCAAAATGGGCTAATGACCTGTCCGGACAGGGCTGCCTGGGGACACTGACGCCGTGCTGCTGCACAGAGCGGGTGTCAACCACAGTTCCGGGACACAGCAGGCACTGGGCAACTGGGGGTCCTCTTGGGGGTCCCTGCACCTCCACACTGTCACTCCCAGCCCCAGAGAAAGCGCTGAGTGCCCCGGGCCGGAGCCCACAAGGTCCTCCCCAGCCCCTCTGAAACGCCCACCTTACCAGGAAAGGTCTCAGGCATGGGTCTCCTTATGACCCTTCTCCCAGGCTCCTGGCTCAGCACCCGTCTTGCTGTGTGGCCCCAGCTCGGCCCCTCACCCTCTCTCGAGCGTCCACTTCCTCATCCAAAAGAGACGTGTCTACAGGGCCCCTCCCCTGCTGGCAGGCAACAGGCCAGCACCACAGCCGGGGAGAGGCCTGACTACAGGTTCCCAGAGCCCCAGGCCCCACCCCGCTGGGGACAGGGCTGGGGTCTGTGGGAAGGCGGGCCTGAGACCCTCTCCTCCTCCCCTTCACCTAGAGCCCGCAGGGTCCCCTCAGGGGATCAGAGAGTCTGGGCTGTGTACCCGAGGCTGCACAGCTCAGTACTGCAGGGCCTGGACCTGCCACTGGGCTGGGGGTGGACTTTCCCACCGTACCATCTCCTAGACGCACCCACCAGAATCCTAGAAAAATTGAGCAGCCTGGACACCAGCTCCCTGCCCACTGCTGTGTGACCCCCAGCAGGTCACTTGGCCTCTCTGGGCCCCAGCTTCCTCCATAAGCAGTGAGCATAAGAAAGCCCCCGGGGAGGCCACAGGCAGGGCTCCGGGGCTCCCGGAGGCCGAGCGCCTGCCTCACAGTGTCTGGGCAATCAGTCTGCGGTCCTCGTGGTCACTGTCTGCCCCACACAGGGCAGCCCCGGACTCAAGCCCAAGGTCAGCAGCAGAAAAAGGGGGGCCACCTGGCCAAACCTAAGGCTCCCCCCTCCTGCCCACTCCCAGAGGTGGGCACAGCGAAGGGTTCACAGCCCTACCCGGGGCAGTCTCTCAGGGAACATGGGGGCTTGGGCCCTTGGCCACCACCCACTGCCACCAGACGGGCATGTGCCTCCCAGGAGGGCAGATGCCCACCCCTGCCTCCTGTCCAGCACACAGCCTCAGCGCAGACTCGATTCTGGGTTCGAATCCTGCCCTCCACTCCAACGCCTCCTGACTTCCGTACAACAGGCACATCACCAGGATGACGAGAGGCCAGAGTAATGTCACCCGGCCCTGAAGTCTCGCCCTCTGCCCTGCCCCGGGTGGAGGTGGGAGAGCGGCGGTCTCTCCCAGTCTCCCAGGGGAGAGAACGGGGCGGCCAGGCACCCCAAGAGAAGGGCCCCGGCCGAGCCTGGAACGCGGCTCCTGACGCTCGGCCCTGTGACGCAGCAGGATGTTGGGAAACCCACAAGCGCTTGCTCCGACGCCGCGGCCACGTCAGCGGCCGGTTTCGACACACAGCGGCGCCGGGAGGCCTCGGCCTGCTTGTCCTCGGGACGCATGGACTGGCTGGGCCATCGTGAAGGTACAGAGGCCGCCGCCCCGGCCCTGAGCCGCCACAGGCCCCTGCAGGCCCGCTCCACCCCAAGCTTCACGCGACCCCATCAAACCTGGTGCTCGAGGAGAGCATGTCCCAGAGAGCGAGCGTGCCCCATCAGTCCCGGGGCGCAGGGCCGAGTTGGGAGGACACGGCCCAGCCCATCCCGGCCTCAGTCAGCACGGGGTCCGGCCGAGCCTGCGTGCAGCCCACGTCCCTTGGCTGAACATCAAGGGAAAACGAGAGAAGCCCAGGACAGCAGCTGCCACCCAAGGGCACCCCTGCTGCCCAGAAGGGACCTGCTGAGCCCACCTCAGAGGGCACTGAGCCCCAGCGAGGGCGAGGGACCCAGCCGCACCCGATAGGCAGGGTGGCAGGGACCCCCTGCGGGCCCCAGGCCCGGCAGGCGGGAGGGGAGGCTGTGCGTTGGGGTGGGGGGCAACCTCGGGGAGAAATCCCTCTCCCTGTGCCCTGTGCCCCCGGGGCTGAGCGGGCACTCTGCCCACATGCCCAAGGCCCCAGCCCCTGCAGACCCCAGGAGCCTGCCTGCCCCCCAGCACCGGGGACCGAGGGTCCCAGCACAGCCGCCCACGGTGCAGGCCTGGCACAGCCTCGCCCTGGGCCCTCGGGACTCATCCAGGACCAGTCGGAAGGGGACATAGCGGCGCTCCCCCCACAGTGACGGCACCCTCGCCCGGGCTGGCAGTGCCCCAGGGACGCGTCGCCTCTCAGCGCAGGTGGCCCTGCAGCCACCAGGCTCCCTCTGTACGGCACGCCCTCCAGGGTCTCAGCTCCACCCACCCTGCAGACCCGCCTCACGGGGGGCTCCACGGGCCAGCACTTCTAGCCAGGTGCCCCCATCAGCAGCCAGCGTGACGCCCAGCCGGCTGTCAGAGCCAGCTCAGGGGCAACCAGGAAGGGTGACGGCTCTGAAGTCCCGGAGGCTGGACGTGGCCGGCGGCACCCACAGAGACAGAATTTCCAGCGCTGCGCCCTCATCAGGAGGGGCCCAGGCGTCTGCTCAGCACAGCGTGCTGCTCTAGGTCCGGGGACTCGGCCGATCGCCCACCGGGGGACAGAGTGCAAACCCACACAGAAACGAGCACGGCAGTCAGGGGCACCCGGCCTGGACGCAGTGGCGGGCAAGGCCTGGGGGAGGCCCCACGCCCCGAGCAGTGGGAACGCCAGCCAGAGGGCTCTCCTGCGGCGGAGCGCAGGGCCGGCCAGGGCTCACTCAGGCCTGAGGCTCGCCCAGGGCCCACAGAGGATGGACATCACCCCACGCACCCTCAGAAGCCTCTGCAGACACTCCCTCCCTGTCCCCAGGCGAGATGACTGGGATGCCCTCCCCAGGTGCCAGGGAGCCCCACCCAGCACCCCGCTAGGTCTTCAGACCAGCAGGATCCAGACACCGAGAGGGATGAGGGACGCGCCACCCTTGGCAGGACACAGCGCTGTGGACACTGCGCTCGTCGCACGGGCAGACGTGGCTGTCTGCACGGGCCTGCATGCACGCCAGACTGTCACAAGAGGCAGGGGCGAGCGTCCAGGCTAAACGGGCCTCGCGCCTTGCCCCCGCCTCTAAACCACGAGGCTGCAGGGGACCGTCAGGATGTTGGGAAACCCACAAGCGCTTGCTCCGACGCCGCGGCCACGTCAGCGGCCGGTTTCGACACGCAGCGGCGCCGGGAGGCCTCGGCCTGCTTGTCCTCGGGACGCATGGACTGGCTGGGCCATCGTGAAGGTACAGAGGCCGCCGCCCCGGCCCTGAGCCGCCACAGGCCCCTGCAGGCCCGCTCCACCCCAAGCTTCACGCGACCCCATCAAACCTGGTGCTCGAGGAGAGCATGTCCCAGAGAGCGAGCGTGCCCCATCAGTCCCGGGGCGCAGGGCCGAGTTGGGAGGACACGGCCCAGCCCATCCCGGCCTCAGTCAGCACGGGGTCCGGCCGAGCCTGCGTGCAGCCCACGTCCCTTGGCTGAACATCAAGGGAAAACGAGAGAAGCCCAGGACAGCAGCTGCCACCCAAGGGCACCCCTGCTGCCCAGAAGGGACCTGCTGAGCCCACCTCAGAGGGCACTGAGCCCCAGCGAGGGCGAGGGACCCAGCCGCACCCGATGGGCAGGGTGGCAGGGACCCCCTGCGGGCCCCAGGCCCGGCAGGCGGGAGGGGAGGCTGTGCGTTGGGGTGGGGGGCAACCTCGGGGAGAAATCCCTCTCCCTGTGCCCTGTGCCCCCGGGGCTGAGCGGGCACTCTGCCCACATGCCCAAGGCCCCAGCCCCTGCAGACCCCAGGAGCCTGCCTGCCCCCCAGCACCGGGGACCGAGGGTCCCAGCACAGCCGCCCACGGTGCAGGCCTGGCACAGCCTCGCCCTGGGCCCTCGGGACTCATCCAGGACCAGTCGGAAGGGGACATAGCGGCGCTCCCCCCACAGTGACGGCACCCTCGCCCGGGCTGGCAGTGCCCCAGGGACGCGTCGCCTCTCAGCGCAGGTGGCCCTGCAGCCACCAGGCTCCCTCTGTACGGCACGCCCTCCAGGGTCTCAGCTCCACCCACCCTGCAGACCCGCCTCACGGGGGGCTCCACGGGCCAGCACTTCTAGCCAGGTGCCCCCATCAGCAGCCAGCGTGACGCCCAGCCGGCTGTCAGAGCCAGCTCAGGGGCAACCAGGAAGGGTGACGGCTCTGAAGTCCCGGAGGCTGGACGTGGCCGGCGGCACCCACAGAGACAGAATTTCCAGCGCTGCGCCCTCATCAGGAGGGGCCCAGGCGTCTGCTCAGCACAGCGTGCTGCTCTAGGTCCGGGGACTCGGCCGATCGCCCACCGGGGGACAGAGTGCAAACCCACACAGAAACGAGCACGGCAGTCAGGGGCACCCGGCCTGGACGCAGTGGCGGGCAAGGCCTGGGGGAGGCCCCACGCCCCGAGCAGTGGGAACGCCAGCCAGAGGGCTCTCCTGCGGCGGAGCGCAGGGCCGGCCAGGGCTCACTCAGGCCTGAGGCTCGCCCAGGGCCCACAGAGGATGGACATCACCCCACGCACCCTCAGAAGCCTCTGCAGACACTCCCTCCCTGTCCCCAGGCGAGATGACTGGGATGCCCTCCCCAGGTGCCAGGGAGCCCCACCCAGCACCCCGCTAGGTCTTCAGACCAGCAGGATCCAGACACCGAGAGGGATGAGGGACGCGCCACCCTTGGCAGGACACAGCGCTGTGGACACTGCGCTCGTCGCACGGGCAGACGTGGCTGTCTGCACGGGCCTGCATGCACGCCAGACTGTCACAAGAGGCAGGGGCGAGCCTCCAGGCTAAACGGGCCTCGCGCCTTGCCCCCGCCTTAAACCACGAGGCTGCAGGGGACCGCCCGCCCAGCACGAGAGGGGACGGGACTCCCCGAGGGCACTCAGCCACCCCCGGCTGGACCTCTGAGCCAGGCCCGGAGCCCCGAAACCTCTGCAGCCCCTGAGGGGCCAGAAGGTGCTCGGCAGCAGGAGCGGGGACCTCACAGGGACAGGGCGACAGGGCCCCAGACATCACGGCTTCTCAGGCGCTCACGTGTGCACCACCCGCGGGACGGAGCCCTGTTTCACTCAGTGAAACAAGCAGCCCTCTGCACGCCCTGCTGCCAGGCCCTGAGGCCGAGAGGAGCACGTCTCCCGCACCCCAGCACCGGGCGGGCCCCCAGGCAAGGGCCGACTGGCCTCGGGGCCGGGGGAGCCCCTGGACATTGCAGACAAACCCGTCAGAGCCCTGGGACACAGTGACAGCTGGGCCCCCGTCCCCAAAGGGGCCTCGCCTCCTCCGGGAGCCTGCTCGTGCCTCTGTCAAGCCCCCCGCCAACCGTCTGCTGAGCCCGGGGGTGGGGACACCAGACACTGGAATCAAGAGCCCAGCCTGGGCAGGGCCACCACCGACGGGTCCTCCTCCAGGGGAGGCAGCTGCCGCGGGGACGGGGCTCCTGGAGACGTCGCTGGGGGAGGGGGTTTCGATTTCAGGCCTCTCCCACCCCCACGTCGTGTAAGGGAGAAGGCGCCCCCGTGACTAAAGGGCTGAGAACCAGGTGAGAGACGGCGGCTGCTGCCAGGCTGAGGGCCTGCGCTTCCTGCAACCGCGAACCCGGGACTCAGGCCAGCGAAGCTCTTCCCACCGCCCCTCAGACGGCAGGAAGAGTCCCGAGAGGGCGGCGGAGACCCCGGCCCACACCCACTACAGCCGCGCTCGGGCGGCCGGGGCCTGAAGCCCAGCACACAGGCTGGCACCTCGGCAGCGAGAGCGAGCCGGGTTGGCGACCGACAGAAGACACCCAGCGGCGGGGAGGCTCGGCGCCGAGGAGCTCAGCGGGGTGGGCCCGTGGCTGATGCGGGGAGCTGCAGCACCCTCAGCTCAATCAGCAGCTCCTGCAGATCAGCAGGGCTGGCTGAGCGGGGCCTGGAGCTGGCGTGGCTGCCGGAGCCCAGTCTCCGGGCAACATCTGGCAAGGGAGAGGAGCCCAGAGGCGGCACACGGGCTCCCACGGGCCCACCACACAGGCAGGCACCCGCGGCAGGGGAGGCCGCCCTCAGGCCAGCTCAAGTCCAAGGCACGCCGGGAAGGCCCGCCAGGGGAAGCCCACCGCACCCAGCCCCCTGGTGGCCCACAGCTGGGCAGAGGCTCAAACCGCCCACACGCGGCTGCTCTGAGCCCCCCCGGCCCAGACGCCCGAGACCACCATCCAGCCACCCCTCCGGGACACCAAGGCAGGGGACAGCCCTTGGTCCCGGGTCCGGGTGAGCGACCTTCCGCTCCAGCCTCAGCTGCCCCCACGTCCACACAGAGACCCCCTGCCCTCCAAACCCCAAGACCACATCTCCTCCCACGTGCTGATTCTGGAGCAGGAAGACCAGCCCACCCGTGGGGGACCCTCAATGGCCCCCCCACAGCAGGCCCTTCCGCGCTGACCCCAGGCAGGCCACAGGCCTCATGCTGCCCAAGGAGGCTCAGGCTGGAGGAGGATCCACATCCCCATCCCAAGAGCCCACCATAGGGGCTGCTCTGCCGCTGACACCAGGGGTAACGAGATCCAGATGGGCCGGGGCGGGGGCGCGAACAGCCTGCTGAGGAAGCCCAACAGCCGGAGATAAGGCGAGTTTCTGAGCCCCAGCCAAGCCCTGCACGCGGCGGGGGCCAGCCCCGCAGAGAGCCCGCCCCCGCCCCGTGCACGCGGCTGTGTGCTGGGGACCACCCAGGAGGTGCCGGCTCCAGGGACACCCCCCCCAGGACCACGGACCCTCCCTGGCCGCCTCCCCCCGGGGCCTGGCGCCTCCCAGCCTCAGTCTCCCTGTGCGACCAGGCACAACACAGCCCCTGAGGCCCGGGCCGAGAGACGGTGGCCCAGTGCCAGCCACCGGTCCTGCCGGAGAGGAAGGGGTGCCAGAAGCAGGCACCAGACGGACCAGACAAAACCCCAGACGTGAAGACTCAGGCCAGGCTCCTAGAGGTCACTCACCTGACCCCTGACCCGCCACCTCCAGGCCGCCCCTCAGGCTCACGCAAAGGGTCCAGCTTCATCAGGCTGGGCGTTTCCAGACAAGTCCCCCCACCCACCCCTGGCATGGGACCCCTCCTCAGCCTGGGCCTGACCCAGACAGGATGGGCAGGGGGACCTGTGGATGGAGCAGTGAGTCCTGCCCTAAGCACCTCCCTTCCATCCACGGAGCCTGCGGCCCCCTCCCCGAGCCCGCCCTAGCCCCTCGGACACCCCCACCCAGGGAGCAGGACGGAGCCTGCGGCCCCCTCCC
>SJYC01133822.1:0-13182 GCA_006408675.1 Madoqua kirkii | reverse complement strand
GGGGGGGGGGGGGGGGGGGGGGGGGGGGGGGGGGGGGGGGGGGGGGGGGGGGGGGGGGGGGGGGGGGGGGGGGGGGGGGGGGGGGGGGGGGGGAGGGGGGGGGGGGGGGGGGGGGCTCTGGTCCCAAGATGGTAAGGAATAGGACGTGAAGACCACTTTTTCCCTCACAAATTCATCAACAGATCGTTTGAATGCTGGGCAACTTCCTGAAAACAATTTCTGAATGCTGGCAGAGGACTCCAGACCCCAGAAAGGCAGCCCATTCTCTTTGAAAGGAGAACAAAGCATAAATAAATAAATTATTCATAAATAAATGAATACCAAAGGAGAGCTAGCTGGCTGCCTACAGGCCTTCCCTCCCAAGGCAGAGAGACAAGTGTGTGACAGCCAGAGCCGGAAGGCAAGGGTCAATCTCGGCCCCAGAGACTGGCATCCTCCAACAAACTGAGGAGGCTCCCAGTTGCTAACCAAGTTTTCCTGGAATCCTGGTCAGTTGAGTGTCTGGCAGATGACACCACCCTTATGGCAGAAAGTGAAGAAGAACTAAAAAGCCTTTTGATGAAAGTGAAAGTGGAGAGTGAAAAAGTTGGCCTAAAGCTCGACATTCAGAAAACGAAGATTGTGGCATCCGGTTCCATCACTTCATGGGAAATAGATGGGGAAACAGTGGAAACAGTGTCAGATTTTATTTTGGGAGGCTCCAAAATCACTGCAGATGGTGACTGCAGCCATAAAATTAAAAGACCCTTACTCCTTGGAAGAAAAGTTATGACCAACCTAGATAGTATATTCAAAAGCAGAGACATTACTTTGCCGACTAAGGTCCGTCTAGTCAAGGCTATGATTTTTCCACTGGTCATGTATGGATGTGAGAGTTGGACTGTGAAGAAGGCTGAGCACCAAAGAATTGATGCTTTTGAAGTGTGGTGTTGGAGAAGACTCTTGAGAGTGCCTTGGACTGCAAGGAGATCCAACCAGTTCATTCTGAAGGAAATCAGTCCTGGGATTTCTTTGGAAGGAATGATGCTAAAGCTAAAACTCCAGTACTTTGGCCACCTCATGCGAAGTTTTGACTCACTGGAAAAGACTCTGATGCTGGGAGGGATCGGGGGCAGGAGGAGAAGGGGACAACCGAGGATGAGATGGCTGCATGGCATCATGGACTCGATGGACGTGAGTCTGAGTGAACTCCAGGAGTTGGTGATGGACAGGTAGGCCTGGCGTGATGCAATTTATGGAGTCACAAAGAGTCGGACACGACTGAGTGACTGAACTGAACTGAACGGAAGAGTTTCTGGAGAAGGCAATGGCAACCCACTCCAGTACTCTTGCCTGGAAAATCCCATGGGTGGAGGAGCCTGATAGGCTGCAGTCCATGGGGTCACAAAGAGTCGGACACTACTGAGCGAATTCACTTTCACTTTTCACTTTCATGCATTGGAGAAGGAGATGGCAACCCATTACAGTGTTCTTGCCTGGAGAATCCCAGATACAGGGGAGCCTGTTGGGCTGCCGTATATTGGGTCGTCACATAGAGTCAGTTACGACTGAAGTAACTTAGCAGCAGCAGCAGCAGGAAGGTTCTAGCCTGAGATCAGCTCTCCAGAGGAGACATATAGCACACCTGAGATGGTGCTCTCTTGGCACACTTGGGAAGCTGAGCAGCCCATACCAGGGAGGTGATTAAGATGCACAGCCCACCTGGGACAATGTGCTTGCCAAGTACCTGGTCACCTGAGCTGCTCAAACCTGGGACAGGCACAAAATGCACGCCCAACCTACTCTGTTCCTTTGCGGAGTAACTGAGAACATGAACCTGAGCAGCTTAGACCTGGGAAGTGTACAAAATGCAGGGTCTGCTTTGGAAAGTACCCCCACAGAGCAATCTGGAGCCTGTGCAGTGCACATGCCACCATGAGCTGGGGCAAACCTAGTGAGATCCATATTCTGTGAGCCCTCCTTGCACCACATGCCAGAGATATTTGTTGTCAGTGTTCCTCTCTCCCCACAACACAACTGAACAATCAAGCCTAAATAAATGATCACCTTTGCACTCTTGTGTCAGGGTGGAAATTAGACAATGAAGAGACTTGCAGAGGAAGCCAAAATAAACAAAGAAGAGGAAACTGCTCTGGGAGTGACAGGTGCAACAGGTTAAAACCCTGTACTTAACAATGACTAAGCAATAGAAGGGGTCTATAGAGTTTAAGAAGAAGTAGAAGCTGGAACAAGCAACTATCTGATACTGAACTGACCCCACACTGCCCACGACAGCTCCAGAAAAAAGTCCTAGATATATTTTCACTATTATCAAATTTAATTTTTATAAGATCTGTATTGCTCCTGTAATTTCTTTTTTATAATCTACTGTTAGGTAAAAAGATGACCAGGCACAAAAAAAGTGTCTAACAAGCTTTTTAATTGTGAAGCGCTACTGGGCAGAGTTCCTGGACCTGAATGAGGCAGGTTGAGGAAGTCCATGCCCAGACTGTGCTAGAAGTGGTTTATATAAGTTTGTTGCGAGGGATGGTCAGGTTAACGGACGGGGGTTTGAATAGGTCGGCAGGTTGAGGCGTCGCAGGCTGATAGGTCCTTTTTCATGGCTGAGGTGGGGCGGCTTTAGCTGGCGAAGTGTGCTGTCATTGGTCCCTGGGATCTGGGCAGCTCCTTCCATTAGAGACTTCCCCTGCCAGAGGGGGAGAGAAGGAGTGGCCCATCATGGCCCCCGGGGTCCGACCTTACATTTTGACCCTTTTGATAGGATAAGGGGTGCCGTTACCGTTTCTGGCTACTTCCTGCTGAACTGGGGTGTCATTGGGGCTGAGGGTCGTGGCTGGATCCTGGTGAACTTTAGGGGGCCTCAGGGTCTCTGGATGGGAGTTTGGAGTATGTGGCCACCATCAACATCTGTCCAGTAGCTGTCTGGGTCAGGTTCCTGACCCTCTGGAGGATGATCTGAAAAACACAAAGTCCTATCGACAGGATGAGGAACAAGGCTGTGAGGTGTCTGAGAAGGGAGAGAAGCCATTTTGCCCAAGATGACTTCCACCATCCCAAGAAATCTGAGCCGCCTGACTCGGTTTGTCTAAGTTTGATGTTCTCTCTCAGCTCTCGTACCTTGTTCTGAACTATCCCCAAGGCATTAATGAAAAAACAACAATCTTCCCTTAGGAACTGACAGGTTCCCCTTTTTTCAGCTGTTAGCAGGTCTAGGGCCCTTTGTTTTGGAGAGTCACTGCTGCCAGAGAGGTTATCTGGGTCTGTAATGCCCTTAAGGAGTCTGCCACCTTGTCCAGGTCTCGATTGAGGTCTGCGGACAGCTTATAATAAAAGTGTGTGGCTGATCCCAATCCTCCTGCCCCCAGTCCTAAGCTGTGAATAAACCTCCTCTGAGGAGCAAGGGAGCTGCAGCTAATGCCCTCCAGTGGTGGTGGTTTGGTTGGGTCTGGTCTTCCATTGCCTGTGGTGTCAGAATGGTCAGATAGGGCATAAGGAAGACTGGGGTACAAGGCTGAGTCCAGTTGGGCGGAAAACATTGTAATAAGGTGGCTTGATTACAGAGAAAGAATATCTCAAGTTTTCTGTATATTGGAGGGTTTGGGGATAGGAGGTCTCATCTTCAGTCATTATAGGCCACTGTGGTTAATGAGGTGTCATTGGCCAGAACACAAGAGGCATTGGCTGGTAGGTACAGTATCTCAGTGGTCAAGGGCCCCATTGGTAAGGTTACTTCTGTGGCATTTCCAGTGAGATTTTGGGCCTCTGTCCATTTCCTGGGATCAGTTGGGCTAGGAATGGTCGAGGTCTCAAAAAAAGACAGAGCCAACATGAGAGGCCTGGTGAGGTTTCAGTTAGAGTCTGATAGGTGTCATTGAGGCTAGTGAAAATTTGAGATGAAAAATCTAGGGGTTTGAGCACCTGATGAACTTGGTCTAGGAGTTTGTTGGGCTTATGGTGTGGATCAGAGGCTTCAGTTGCTAACTTTATGAGGTCCTATTGGACCTTATGTTGGGTTTGTTCTCGCCTCTGATCTTGGGCCCCCTTCCCATCTGTCATTCTGTAGTGAGTTTGCATGGTAAAACAGAGATCTTTGCCTCTAGCTTATATAGCAGTTAAAGGCTGAACTTGATTTGGCAGCCCCAAGGCTCTTGGCTGTCCAATACCATTTACCTCATGGAGCACGGCTGGGCAGGTGAAGCATAACAGTCCTGGTGGACATAAGTGTAGGCTGTGAACCCAGTTCCCCAGCGGTCTCGTTTGCTGCAGCCCTGGGGGCAGGGCATATGTTGTCCAGCCTGAATTATGGCCAGGAGGAATAATGGCAAGAGCATGTTTAGCTATAATATTAGAAGGAGAGTGATAAAAGAGAAGTCAATTTGAGATTCTGTAAAAAAGAGGAAGGTACCCTGCAAGTGTAGATTGGAAATTGCCTGAAAGAAAGAGTCACAGTCAGTGATCGGGGTAGCTAGCCAAAGATCCTGTAGTAGGGCCAAGATAAAGTCTTCAAGGCAGGCTAAGGTGAGGGACATATGGTCAGGTCAGGCTTCCCCAAAAGAGTAGCATCCTAGGAGTAGTGAACAGATAATAAGGCAAGCAAGGGTCAGTGAAAGTCGAAGTGTGAGTGGCCAGTCCTGGGGAGCCATGACAGCCAGTCCAATGGCGAAGAGTATAGCCAGAGTTGTGATTGGTAACAGCCACAGTGGATGAGGCCAGACAAGCATTGGATGGGGCGTGTTAGTCATTGGTGGGAGGCAAGGCAGTCTTAGTAATGGTGATCTTGGTAGGTCCTGAGATTTTAGAGAGATAAGTTTCCAGGGATTTGGAAACGAGGCTGTGTAGTGGAGCCCGATTGAGCTGTGTGATGTGGTACCAGGGCTTGTGTCCCCACAGTTTGGCTGCTGTAGGGGTGGTGAGGACCACTGTGAAAGGCCCAGTCCATCGGGACTGAATGGGTTGAGGCGTCAGCATTTTTAGGAGGATCTGATCTCCTGGTGCTAAAGTGGGGGCACAGAATTGCCTGGTTATGGTCTCCGACAGGTTGAGAGAGGACAAAGTCAGTGTGTTCTCTGAGTAGGGACTTTAGGAGGATGAAATAGGGCAAGTATGTCCCCAGAGGAGGGGTTGGGGAATCTGGAAGGTTGGTCAGTAGATATGGCCTACCGTACAGCAGTTCAAAAGGTGTCAAACCCGTCTTGGCATGAGGAGTTGTCCGTATGCGGGTCAGGGCTGTTGGCAGGAGATCAACCCAGGAGAGATAAAATTCTGCCATTAACCTGGTCAGATGAGCCTTGAGGATGCCGTTAGCCCATTCTACCTTGCTTGATGACTGAGGCCTGTATGGGACATATAAGTGCCAAGAAATGTTTAAAGCCTTGGCTATTTGCTGAGTAATTTGAGAAACAAATGCAGGCCCGTTATCAGACTGGATGGAGTCAGGGAGCCCGAACCGTGGAATGAGGTGTGCTAAGATGGAGAGATAAAATTCTGCCATTAACCTGGTCAGATGAGCCTTGAGGATGCCGTTAGCCCATTCTACCTTGCTTGATGACTGAGGCCTGTATGGGACATATAAGTGCCAAGAAATGTTTAAAGCCTTGGCTATTTGCTGAGTAATTTGAGAAACAAATGCAGGCCCGTTATCAGACTGGATGGAGTCAGGGAGCCCGAACCGTGGAATGAGGTGTGCTAAGAGAGTGTTGGCGACGATATTGGCTGTCTCCCGGGCAGTGGGGAATGCTTCTACCCATCCAGAAAAGGTGTCAACACAGACCAGCGTATACCAGAAGGTCCGATGTCTAGGCATGTGAGTAAAGTCTATCTGCCAATCCTGTACCGGCAGATGTCCCCTCAACTGGTGAGTTTCTTGTGGCGGCCTGAGTCCTCCTTGAGGAGAGGTCTTGGCACAGATTAGGAAGTGATGATGGACTGCCTGAATGGTAGGTTGGAGATGTAATGGGGAAAATAGGGCTAAGGAAGGTCAAGAGTGCATTGGGCCCAATGTGTAGAGTCATGGATCTGGGTGATAATGGACATCGCCTGTTTTTTTGGTAGGGCTAGTTTGTTGTGGAGGGTGATCCATCCCGAGGAGTGTTTGGAAGCACGCTCCTGTGAGAGGAGGGCCCCCATTTCGGCCTTTGAGTAGTTAGGTGTAAGGGAGGTCTTAAGAAACAGTATAGGCAGAGGACCCTGCTGTAAGGCTATCTGTCAGGTCACCTGGTCAACCCTATTGTTGCCTAGGGAGACCATGTCATGAGTCGTCTGATGTCCTTTGCAGTGTAGGATGGCTACCTGAGTGGGCTGTGAGATGGCCTCCAGGAGCTTGGTGATTAGGGAAGCATTAGAGATGGGTGATCCTTTGTAGGTGAGGAATCCCCTCTCCCTCCAAATAGCTGAATGTGAATCTGCAATCAAAAAGGCATATCTGGAGTCAGTATAGATGTTAACCCGTTTTCCCATTGCCAGGTGTAAGGCTCTAGTGAGCGCTATTAGTTCTGCCTTTCGGGAGGTGGTTCCCTCTGGCAGCGGGCAAGCTTCGAGGATGTCATTGGTGGTCACAACTGCATATGCAGCAGCCTGACGACTGGTAGGGTCTCAATTTGAATTGCCATCTACAAATAGTGTGAGGTCTGGGTTTTGTAGCGGAGTAGCAAAAAGGTTTGTGGGAGGTTGGGTGAGAGTGTCTAGGACCTCTATGCATGAGTGAGGTCCTGTGTCTTTGCCTGAAGGATAGGTTGGAAGTGAAGGGAGAGAAGATAGGGGGTTTAGCTGGGAGCTGTGGCCCAAAGTAACCTGAGGGTTATCCAGAAAGACCAGCTGGAATTGTTGGAGCTGAGAATCGCTAAGGTCTGACAGGAATTTGGAAGCCAGGAGGTCAGCCAGGCGGTGTGGTGAGAATATAGTTAGGGGTTGATATAGAATTCGCTTTTTTGCATCTGCACATAGAGAAGCTGTTGCTGCCAGGGCGCATATGCAGGGGAACCATCCCTGGGTGGTGGGGTCTACCTGTTTGGAGATGAATGCCACTGGCAGCATTTCAGGGCCCATAGGCTGTATGAGGGTTTCAAAGGCCATGCCCCCTTTTTCATCAGTATGCAAGTGATAGGGAAGGTTGGGGTTGGGCAGGAAGAGTGGGGGAAAGAGGACAGCAAAGCTGAGCGGAAGTTGTAGAAAGCCTTTTGGACCTGTTTCTGAAGAGAGTGGTCCAGTAGGGTTGTCTTTTGTGGCTGTGTAGAGGGGGTTAGCCAGTGAAGCATAGTTGAGGACCCAGTGCTGGAAGAATAATGTTAACCCCCAAAAGGATAAGATTTGTTCCCCAGTGGAAGGGGGGCAGAGGTCTCAGAGAAGGCTGAGTCTGTCAGCAGTTACAGCCTTAGTTGTTGGAGTAATCTTTAGACCTAGGTAAGTTATAGAGTTTTGGGTGAGTTGGGCTTTTTGTTGAGATGCTCAGTATCCTTTAGAGCTAAGGAAGTTAAGAAAAGTAGTGGTATGTATCAGAGAGAGAGCTTGTGAGGGGCTGCGGAGCAGAAGATCATCCACATACTGTAAGAGGACACTAGAGGCCAAAGGGCATGTGGCCAGATCCCGGGCCACAGCCTGGCCAAAAAAATGGGGGCTGTCTCTAAACCCTTGGGGGAGGACTGTCCATGTTAGCTGGGAGGACTGTCGGGTTTCTGGGTCAGTCCATGTGAAAGCAAAGAGGAATGGGCAGTCTGGGTGTAAGGGAATAGTGAAAAAGGCATCTTTGAGGTCTATGACAGTAAAGTGAGTTGTACTGCTAGAGATGTCAGAAAGCAAGGTATAAGGATTGGGGACAATTGGACGAGCAGGGATTATGGCCTCGTTTATCAGTCAAAGGTCCTGAACCAATCAGTAGCCTCCAGAAGTCTTCCACACCAGGAGAATGGGGGTATTACAGGGCGAGGTCGTTGGGACTAGGAGGCCCTGGCCTAAGAGATGGTCTATGATTGATTTAAGACTGCGTAGGTGAGTCTGAGAGATGGGGAATTGAGGGCAGCTTGGGAAGTGGGAAGGATCATGTAATTTAATCAGGATGGGGGTGTGATGGGTTGCTAGCAGAGGGATTTCAGTGTCCCAGATGGTAAGGTTGAAAATTGGAGCCTCAGGGGAGTAAAGGAGGAGTAGGGGCAAGGTGAGAGATTGGGAAAGTGAGAAAGGTAGGTGAATAGTGGCCCTAAGTTTAGTTAAAATGTCTTGCCCCAGCAGGGGAGTGGGGCATGAAGGGATTATCAGAAAAGAGTGTGTGAATAAGAAGTGATCAAGCTGACAGGGCTGTGGCCCAGTCTGCAAGGGTCCTGAAGATGTGCCATCTATATCCACCACCAAGACCTGGGAAGGATGCAAGGTACCCCTGAAGGAGGGAAGGACCGAGTAAGTAGCCCCCATATCTATCAAGAAATTGATAGACTTATCCGCCACTTGAAACATTGCCCTGGGCTCAGCTTGGGTCATGGGGGTCCCCGAGTCTGGGTGCCATCAATCTTCATCAAAGGAGAGAAGTTCCAAAGCGGAGTATGGGGAGGAAATGTCCTTTTGGGAGCCCAGACCTCGGCCCAGTAAGGTCGGGGTTGAGTCGCCTGGGGACAATCACTCGTCCAATGTCCTGGTTGTTTGCAATGAGGGCACTGCTTTGTCGGGGGTCGGAGGTTTGGGCATTGGTGGGCCCAGTGGCTCTCATGACTGCATTTGAAGCAGGCTTCCAGTGGTGGCTTCTGGGGACCACCTTTTGTCCTGTGGCCAGCCACAGGGCTGCTACCAGTGTCTGGGTGTGTTTCTCAAGGAGGTCAGCCTGGAGTTCGGCTTTTTGTTTAAGCCTTGCCTTGCAGCTGGCTTTGGCAGTTTCTTCTTGGGCATTGTAGACCTTAAAGACTTTTTTATCAGGTCTCAGAAGGGGGTTTGAGGCTCATCCTCAGCCTTGGAGGGTTTTTTTTTTTTTTTTTTTGATGTCTGAAGCTGACTGGGATATAAAACGGTTGGCTAGGGTAGTAATCCCTGCCAGAGAATCTGGGGCAATCCGGGTATAGGTGGTGAGAGTCTCTGTCAGCCTGCTAAGAAAGACTGCTGGGTTCTCGTCGGGGTCCTAGGTTACCTCATCTAGTTTAAGTAGATTTACTACTTTAAGGGAGGTGGTCTCCATTCCCTCCAATAGGCATTCTACCATGTATCAAATGTTGGCTTTCCCTCTTTGTCCCACTTGATATTCCTAGTCTGAGTCTATGTCTGGAATAGCAGCTGCTACAGGTGGCCGGATGGGATCTGCTGGGTTGGCTAGATGTATCTGGTCTGGCACCACTTTTGCTGTGGCCCAAATGGCCTTTATTTCCTCTGGGGTAGTAATGGACCCCAAGATGACAAATACGTCTTGCCAGGTGAGGGCATAAGATCGAGATAGTTGGGAAAAGTTTTTGATGTAGTTGGAGAGGTTGGCCAAGTAGGAGCCCAGCTGCTGTTCGATATGGGCAAGGTCTTAGAGTGAAAAGGGTACGTGGACATGGGTGAGACCCTCCAGGCCTGCCACATGGTGGAAAGGAAGCAGGGGATCTGGTGGCAGATTGGGAGTGGTATGTGATCTTGTGTGTGAGCTCACTGGTGAGTCAGAAAGGGGTGGGCATGGAGGAAGGGGGTGGATATTGAAGTGGAGCCGCAGGAGTGGCAAGAGGCATAGTCACAGGAGAGTTGGGCTGTGAGAATGGTGGGGGAGGAGAGGATAAGGGAGGAAGGGGAGGATGGAGAGACAGAGCCAAGGGAGCAGCGGGAGGTGTAGTCACAGGAGAGTTGGGCTGTGAGAATGGTGAGGGAGGAGAGGATATGGAGGGAGTAGGTGAGGGCGATAGAGGGGAGGTTGGTGTGGGAGAGGTTGGTGAGGCAGGGCATGAAGGAAGGGGTGGATATAGAGATGGCCTAGTTACAGGAGAGCTGGGTTGTGAGGACGAGGGGGAAGGGAGGACATGGAGGGAGTGGGTGAGGGCCATAGAGTGGATGTTGGTGAAGTAGCAGGGACTGAAATGTAAGGTGGGGGGGGGGCGCCAGATCTTCTGGAGGCACTGTGAGGGCAGAAATTTCTGCCTCGGGTGTCTCTGAGTGGGCTGTTGTTGGCCTCCTGGTGGTGTAGGGCTAGAGAGAGCCATGATTAGGAGAATTTCAGAAGGGGAACAGTGGGTGCATAGGGTGGGACGGGAACACAACAGCCAGAAAGCCTCTATGTAGGGTATTTCAGACCATTTTCCCATCCTCTGGCAGCAATTATCTAAGTCATGGAGGATGTCAAAATCAAAAGTTCCAGTTGGCGGCCATTGTGAGCCATTATCTAAAGAATATTGATGCCATGCCTCAGAACAAAGGAAGGTTAAGCATTTGTAAAGAATTTCTCCAGAGATATGTAGAGTCCTGAGGTTGGCAAGCAGACATTCTAGCGGTGTAGGTGTAGACCAGGGCTGGTCGTCCTTGGAGGAAGCACCCCCCACCATGGCGACTATGAAATGAAGGTCCTGGACCGATCGTTAACAGGGCTGGGAGTGGAGTAATCCAGTCAGGCATCCTCAAATGGGCAGGCAACCCAGTGAGGAGAATGCCACTCAGCCAAGATGGACGTCTCCAAACTGACAGGTGACGAGGAAGCAAGTCTGGCTTGTGGAGGAGGGGTCTGGATGCAGCTGTGATTTACAGGAACCAGGACACCCTAGGCATAATTGCCACAGGAGCAACAACCTCTAGAGCCTGACGGATGGAACTTACCCCATATCCTGCCAGATGGTTGACTAGTTCTGGAGGGGTGATGGGGTGACCTGGTTCAGCATGTGCCAGACCCGAGGGGACCGCAAATCCCACTCATTGTGGGATGCGCCCTCGCCTCAGGCCCCACGTTGGGCTCCAAATGTTAGGTAAAAAGACAACCAGGACACCAAAAAAAAATGTCTAACAAGCTTTTTAATGATGAAGCAGTACTGGGAGGGGTTCCTGGACCCTAACGAGGCAGGTTGAGGAAGTCCGTGCCTGGACTGTGCTAGAAGCAGCTTATATAAGTTTGTTGTGAGGGATGGTCAGGTTAATGGACGAGGGTTTGGATAGGTCACCAGGCCGAGGTGTTGCGGGCTGATAGGTCCTTTTTCATGGCTGAGGTGGGGCGGCTTTAGCTGGCAAAGTGTGTTGTCAATGGTCCCTGGGATCTGGGCGGCTCCTTACATTAGGGACTTCCCCCGCTGGTGGGGGAGAGAAGGGGAGGCCCATCATGGACCCCGTGGTCTGACCTTACACCTACTATCACCTTGCAAAAGAGACTCTATTTTTTTTAAATCAAATTGCATATATGTGTGTGTATATATATGTATAGTATAATTTTTGTGATTGATTATGTTTTTTATTTTTAATATTGTCTTTTGGAGAATCTAACCTCTACTCTAGACTCTTTAAAAAAAAATTACTTTATGTATCCTGCATCGAAACTGGACTGCAGCTTTGTTTCTTATATGATACTATACATGTTTCAATGCCATTCTCCCAAATCATCCCACCCTCTTCCTCTCCCACAGAGTACAAAAGACTGTTCTATACATCTTTGTCTCTTTTTGGGGAGGGAGGTGGGAGGGGAGTTCAGGGTGGGGAACACATGTACACCCATGGCAGATTTATGTTGATGTATGGCAAAACCGATACAATATTGTAAAGCAATTCACCTCCAATTAAAATAAATAAATTTAAATTAATTTATATATTTTAACTAGAGATTAATTACTTTACAGTATTTTAGCTGTTTTTGCCATACATTGACATGATCAGCCAAGGTTATACATGAGTCCCTCATGCTAAACACCCCTTCCAGCTCCCTTCCCATTCCGCTGAATCTGCACTGGTGATCTATTTCACATATGATAATATACATGTTGCAATGCTCTTCTCTCATATCATCCAACCCTCACCTCCCACAGAGTCCAAAAGTCTGTTTTTTTATCTCTGTGTCTTCTTTTGCTGTCTCACATATAGGATCATTGTTACCATCTTTCTAAATTCCATATATAAGCATTAAGATACTGTATTGGTGTTTTTATTGTTTTTATTTCTGACTTATTTCACTCTGTATAATGGGCTCCAGATTCATCCATCTCATTAGAACTGATTCAAATGCATTCTTTTTAATAGCTGAGTAATATTCCACTGTGTATATGTACCACAGCTTTCTTATGCATTTGTCTGCCAAAGGACATCTAGGTTGCTTCCATGTCTTTGCTATTGTAAAGAGTGCTGCAATGAATGTTGGGGTACACATGTCTCTCATTTCTAGATTCCTTGGTGTAGATGCCCAGTAGTGGGATTGCTGGGCCATAGGGCAGTTCTATTTCTAGTTTTTTTTTTTAATACTTTATTCCATTTTACAACACTGCATTGGTTTTGCCATACACTGACATGAATCAGCCACAGGTGTACACGATCTCCCAATGCTGAAGCCCCCTCCCACCTCCCACCCCACATCATCTCCCCGGATCATCACGTACACCAGTCCCAAGCAACCTGTATCCTGTATTGAACATAGACTGGCGCTTCATTTCTTATATGATAGTATGCATGTTTCAGTGCCATTCTCCCGAATCATCCAACCCTCTCCCTCTCCCTCAGAGTCCAAAAGTCCATTCTACACCTCTGTGTTTCTTATGTTGTCTCACTTACAGGGTCCTCATTACTATCTTTCTAAATTCCACATATATGTGTCAGTATACTGTATTGGTGTTTTTCTTTCTGGCTAACTTCACTCTGTATAATCGGCTCCAGTTTCATCCATCTCATTAGAACTGAGTCAAATTTATTCTTTTTAAGGGCTGAGTAATATTCCATTGTGTATATGTACCACAGCTTTCTTATCCATTCATCTGCTGATGGACATCTAGGTTGTTTCCATGTCCTGGCTATTATAAACAATGCTGCAATGAACATTGGGATACATGTGTCTCTTTCAATTCGGGTTTCTTCGGTGTGTATGCCCAGCAGTGGGATTGCTAGGTCATAAGGCAGTTCTATTTGCATTTTTTAAAGGAATCTCCACACTGTTTTCCATAATGGCTGCACTAGTTTGCATTCCCACCAACAGTGTAAGAGGGTTCCCTTTTCTCCACATCCTCTCCAGCATTTATTGCTTGTAGATTTTTGGATCGCAGCCATTCTGACTGGTGTGAA
>SJYC01133813.1:0-15699 GCA_006408675.1 Madoqua kirkii | reverse complement strand
CTAATGCACATTGACTCTGAAGCCCCATAATGATATTTATGTGTGAATGTATGAATTTCCATTGAGTTACTTAGAATAAAAGTATAAGAGCATTAGAAATGATTGCAAACTGAAAGGCTATTTTAGTAACAATAGAAAAGTAATCTTTTTTTTTACTGGTTCAATAATTTTCCCCCCTGGTTAAAAATTTAATCCTGAGAATAACCAATATGCAAAGGCCAGCAAAGGAAATATAAATGTTTAAAGCCTGAGTGAAATCATGATGTACTACAAAATGCATTTGCTTAAAAAATTGTTTAAGTATCCATAGTAAATTTAGTTGAAATTTAAGATATGAAATAAAGATACTGATTATTCTTAATTTTTGTTATTAATGGTGCTTATACATGAGTACACATGATAGCTTTTCATTTGCTTATAGCTTATACTTCTAAATATTCATACACTTGTTTTCAAAATAATGGACATCTGCTAATTTCCTATTCAATACCAGAATACCTCATTTTACTGTGCTCTACTTTATTGAGCTTCACAAATACAGGGTTTTAATAAATTGCAGATTTGTAGAAACTCTTAGTTTAGTAACTCAATGGATGCCATTTTTCCGACAGTTCAGTTCATGATTCCATGTCACATTTTAGTGATTTTCCCAAATTTTCAAACTTTATAAATATTATTATATTTGTAATGGCAATATGTAATCAGAGATTTTTGATGTTACTATTGTAATTGCTTAGGGGTACCATGGCATTACTCATGTAGGATGATGCCCTTAATTGATAATTTTTGCATGTGTTTTGACTGACCCTTACTCATCTTTCTTCCTCTTCTAGGCCTCCCTTTTCCCAGATACAACAGTATTGAAATTAGGCCAATAAATAATCCTACAGTGCCCTGTAAGTTGTTAAAGTGGAAAGCTGCAAATCTCTCTCTTTAAATCAAAAGCTAGAAATAAATAAGTGCAGGAAGAAAGTCTTGCCAAAAGCCTAAATAGACTGGTATCTAGAAATCTTGTGCTAATTAGTCAAGTTGGGAATGCACAGGAAAAGTACTTGAAGGAAATTAAGAGCCAATCCAGTCAACCCACAAATAGGAAAGCAAGGCAGCATTATTGCTAATATGGAGAAAGTTTAGTGATTTGGATAAAAAGTCAAACTAGCCATATCATTCCCTTAAGAAATGATCTAACCCAGAGCAAGCCTCTAAGTCTTAATATTTTTGAAGACCAATAGAGATGAGAAGCTGCAGGAGAAAAGTGTGACACTAGCAGAGTATGGTCCTGAGGTTTAAGGAAAGAAGCCATCTCCATATCATAAATGTACAAGGTGAAGCAGGTGCTGATGTAGAAGTTTCAGCAAGGTTTCAGAAGATATGGCTTAGTTAATTGATGAAGGTGGCATCACTAAAACAGACTTTCAGTGTAAATAGAGCAGCTTTGAAAGTAAAAGTGAAAGTCACCCAGTCATGTCTGACTCTTTGCAATCCCATGGACTATATCAGTTCAGTCGCTCAGTGGTGTCTAACTCTTTGTAACTCCATGGACCGCGGCACGCCAGACCTCCCTGTCCATCACGAACTCCCGGAGTTTACCCAGACTCATGTCCATTGAGTCGGTGAAGCCATCCAACCATCTCATTCTCTGTCGTCCATTCTCCTCCTGCCTTCAATATTTCCCAGCATTAGGGTCTTTTCCAATGAGTCAGTTCTTCGTACCATGTGGACAAAGTTTTGGAGTTTCAGCTTCAACATTACTCCTTCCAATGAACACTCAGGATTGATATCATTTAGTGAGCAGCTTTGAAAGTAAAAGTGAAAGTCACCCAGTCATGTCTGACTCTTTGCAATCCCATGGACTATATCAGTTCAGTCGCTCAGTGGTGTCTAACTCTTTGTAACTCCATGGACCGCGGCACGCCAGACCTCCCTGTCCATCACGAACTCCCGGAGTTTACCCAGACTCATGTCCATTGAGTCGGTGAAGCCATCCAACCATCTCATTCTCTGTCGTCCATTCTCCTCCTGCCTTCAATATTTCCCAGCATTAGGGTCTTTTCCAATGAGTCAGTTCTTCGTACCATGTGGACAAAGTTTTGGAGTTTCAGCTTCAACATTACTCCTTCCAATGAACACTCAGGATTGATATCATTTAGGTTAGACTGGTTGGATCTCCTTGCAGTGCAAGGGACTCTCAAGAGTCCTCCAATACCACAGTTTAAAAGCATCAATTCTTCGGCACTAAGCTTTCTTCACAGTCCAACTCTCACATCCATATTTGACTTCTGGAAAAACCATAGCCTTGACTAGATGGACCTTAGTTGGTAAAGTAATGCCTCTGCTTTTGAATATGCTATCTAGGTTGGTGATAACTTTCCTTTCAAGGAGTAAGCATCTTTTAATTTTATGGCTGCAATCACCATCAGCAGTGATTTTGGAGCCAATAAATAAATAAATAAAGTCAGCCACTGTTTCCACTGTTTTCCCATCTATTTGCCGTGAAGTGATGGGACCAGATGCCAAGATCTTCGTTTTCTGAATGTTGACCTTTAAGCCAACTTTTTCACTCTCCTCTTTAACTTTTGTTAAGAGGCTCTTTAGTTCTTCTTCACTTTCTGCCTTAAGGGTGGTGTCATCTGCATATCTGAGGTTATTGAGATTTCTCCCGGCAATCTTGATTCCAGTTTGTGCTTCTTGCAGTGCAGCGTTTCTCATGATGTACTCTGCATATAAGTTAAATAAGCAAGGTGACAATATACCACTTTGACATACTCCTTTTCCAATTTGGAGTACTCTGAACATGGAATAGTGTATTGTTCCACGTCAGTTTCTAACTATACCGTCTATGGAATTCTCCAGGCCAGAATACTGGATGGGGTAGCCATTCCCTACTCCAGGGGGTCTTTTCAACCCGGAATGAATCCAGGTCTCCCACATTGCAGGTGGATTCTTTACCAGCTGAGCCACAGAGGAAGCACAAGTTCAGTTCAGTTCAGTTCAGTTCAGTTCAGTCGCTCAGTCATGTGTGACTCTTTATGACCCCATGAATCTCAGCACACAAGCCCTCCCTGTACATCATCAACTCTCTGAGTGGACTAAAACTCATGTCCATGAAGTCAGTGACGCCATCCAGCCATCTAATCCTCTGTTGTCCACTTCTCCTCCTGCCTCCAAACCCTCCCAGCATCAGGGTCTTTTCCAATGAGTCAACATTTCACATGAGGTGGCCAAAGTATTAGAGTTTCAGCTTAAGCATCAGTCCTTCAAATGAACAGCCAGGACTGATCTCCTTTAGAATGGACTGGTTGTATCTCCTTGCAGTCCAAGGGACTCTCAAGAGTCTTCTCAAACACCACAGTTCAAAAGCATCAATTCTTCAGCACTCAGCTTTCTTCATAGTCCAACTCTCACATCCATACATGACCACTGGAAAAACCATAGCCTTGACTAAATGGATCTTTTTGGCAAAGTAATGTCTCTGCTTTTCAATATACTATCTAGGTTGGTCATAACTTTCCTTCTAATGAGTAAGTGTCTTTTAATTTCATGGCTGCAATCACCATCTGCAGTGATTTTGGAGCCCCCAAAATTAAAGTCAGCCAGTTTCCACTGTTTCCCCATCTATTCCCCATGATGTGATGGGACCAGATGCCATGATCTTAGTTCTTTGGATGCTGAACTTTAAGCCAACGTTTTCACTCTCCTCTTTTACTTTCATCAAGAGGTTCTTTAATTCCTCTTTACCTTCTGCCATAAGGGTTGTATCATCTGCATATCTGAGGTTATTGATATTTCTCCCAGCAATCTGATTCCAGCTTGTGCTTCTTCCATCCCAGCATTTCTTACAACGTACCCTGCATATAAGTTAAATAAACAGGGTGACAATAGACAGCCTTGACATACTCCTTTTCCTATTTGGAAGCAGTCTGTTGGTCCACAATCAGTTCTAACTGTTGTTTCCTGACCTGCACATAGGTTTCTTAAGAGGCAGGTCAGGTGGTCTGGCATTCCCATCACTTTCAGAATTTTCCATAGTTTATTGTGATCCACACAGTAAAAGGCTTTGGCATAGTCAATGAAGCAGAATTAGATGTTTTTCTGGAACTCTCTTGCTTTTTCCATTGAAGAATTTTGAGCATTACTTTACTATCATGTGAGATGAGTGCAATTGTGTGGTAGTTTGAGCATTCTTTGGCATTGCCTTTCTTTGGGATTGGAATGGAAACTGACCTTTTCCAGTCCTGTGGCCACTGCTGAGTTTTCCAAAGTTGCTGGCATATTGAGTGCAGCATTTTCAGAGCATCATCTTTCTCTTTTGTTTGTTTTATTTTTTTCTTTTAATTTTATTTACTTTATTTTACTTTACAATACCGTATTGGTTTTGCCATACATTGACATGAATCCTCCATGGGTGTATACGTGCTCCCAATCCTGAATCCCCCTCCCACCTCCCACCCCATATCATATCTCTGAATCATCCCCATGAGCCAGCCACAAGCATCCTGTATACTGTATTGAACATAGGCTAGTGCTTCGTTTCTTACGTGATAGTATACATGTTTCGATGCTATTGTCCCAAATCATTCCACCCTTTCCCTCTCCCTCAGAGTCTCAAAGTTCCTTCTATACATTTGTGTCTCTTGCTGTCTTGCACATAAGGTCATCATTGCCATCTTTCTAAATTTTATGAAAAATAGCTCAACTGGCATTCCATCACCTCCACTAGATTTGTTCTTAGTGATGCTTTCTAAGGCCCACCTGACTTCACATTCCTGGATGTCTGACTCTAGGTGTGTGAATACACATTGTGATTATCTGGGTCGTGAAGATCTTTTTTGTACAGTTCTTCCGTGTATTCTTGCCACCTCTTCTTAATATCTTCTGCATCTGTTAGGTCCAGACCATTTCTGTCCTTTATCGAGCCCATCTTTGCATGAAACGTTCCCTTGGTATCTCTAATTTTCTTGAAGAGATATCTAGTCTTTTCCATTCTGTTCTTTTCCTGTATTTCTTTGTATTGATCGCTGAAGAAGGTTTTCTTATCTCTTCTTGCTATTCTTTGGAACTCTGCATTCAGATGCTTATATCTTTCCTTTTCTCATTTGCTTTTCGCTTCTCTTTTCACAGCTCTTTGTAAGGCCTCCCCAGAGAGCTATTTTGCTTTTTTGCATTTCTTTTCCATGGGGATGGTCTTAATCCCTGTCTCCTGTACAATGTCATGAACCTGATTCCATAGTTCATCAGGCACTCTATCTATCAGATCTAGACCCTTAAATCTATTTCTCACTTCCACTGTATAATCATAAGGGATTTGATTTAGGTCATACCTGAATGGTCTAGCGGTTTTCCCTACTTCAATTTAAGTCTGAATTTGGCAATAAGGAATTCATGATCTGAGGCTCAGTCAGCTCCCAGTCTTGCTTTTGTTGACTGTATAGAGCTTCTCCATCTTTGGGTGCATAGAATATAATCAATCTAATTTCAGGGTTGACCATCTGATGATGTCCATGTGTAGTGTCTTCTCATGTTGTGGAAGAGTGTCTTTGCTGTGACCAGTGTGTTCTCTTGGAAAAACTCTTAGCCTTTGTCCTGCTTCATTCCATAATCCAAGGCCAATTTGCCTGTTATTCCAGGTGTTTCTCGATTTCCTACTTTTGCATTCCAATCCTCTATAATGAAAAAGACATCTCTTTGGAGTGTTAGTTTAAGTCTGCTGTACCTCAAAATGTCCCAATCCTTACAAAGTTTTAAGTGATTCCCACCCTCTGAGCAAGCTGAGATTATGAGGAATCCTGTCTAATCTCCCCACCCCACAGCAGACAACACAGCTCTCTCTCTCTCTCTAACTCTCCAGGTCTCTCTCTCTCTTTGATTGTTTCTCTCACACACTTCACTCATTTAGTCCCTCTTTCACAGAAGTCCTGTAATCAGTGCACAGACTTCAGTCAAGTAGTTTTAGAAAGGCTTGACTCTCTATGTCTTGCCATTAACTAGCTTCTTGAACTCAGACAAGTGACTGAAGACCCCAGAACCATGTCAATGTATAGCAAAAATCACCACAATATTGTAAAGTAATTAGCCTCCAATTAAAATAAATAAATTAATTTTAAAAAAGACTTTTGATGAGTTTCCACATCTGTGAAAGATTAATAAAAGTGCCCATCTTTACAGTCTTCAGGTAAATTAAATGGAATAGAGCCACATAATAGTGACCACTCAGTGATGTCTGTGTGTGTGTGTGTGTGTGTGTGTGTGTGTGTGTGTGTGTGTGTGTGTGCTGTGCTCAGTCGTGTCTATTTGCAACCCCATGAACTGTAGCCTGCCATGCTCCTCTGCCCATGGGATTCTCCAGGGAAAAATACTGGAGTGGGCTGCCATTTCCTTCTCCAGGGGATCTTCCCAGCCCAGGGACTGAACCCACATCTCCTGGCTGCATCTCCTGCATTGGCAGTCGGATTCTTTACCACTTGAGCCACCTGGGAGGCCCAGTGTAAGCTACTAACCGGAATAAAGCAATCTCTACAGTAGCTTCCTCTGTAAATGTGTTGGAGCAGGCAGAGTGACTAGAAGGGGTTAATGAGCTTCATCATCTTTGTGGGGTCTTGGAGATAATGGTGTGTTATAGGAACTTACTTTAAAAATCTCTTCCAAACATGAATCTATGACTACAGCCCCTATCCTACTACCTACCATCATACCAACTTAGGACAGATGCTTTTGTCCCTCAGATCCCCAAAGAGCAATTCCATTGCCAGCTGGAGATGCCCCAACTGAGCCTCTGTCTGTTCAGACTTAGCCAGGGCCAAGCTGGCACCCTCCCTTTCTATGCTAGGGCAAGTCACATCTCTACCCAGGGCAGCCAAAGACTCTGACCCAAGGCGATCTGGACCAGCAGAAAGACTCTGCCCTTCCCTTCATTTCCATCCCAATGTGTTCCCAGGTGAAGTAGAGATAAGAGGATTATTGGTAGCAGTCCAAAATGTGTGGCAGGAGTCACAAAATGCAACCTAAGGAATTGCAAGTACCAGGTGAAGAAGGAGAACCCATTGGGCAGGCTTTGAGCGACATGCACGGTGGGGTTGGGAGAATGTGTGGAACTGCTACAACTCCATCAGTTTTCCCTTCCTTAATTATTGCCCACTTCTCAATAGCTCAACTCAACTTTCACGCTAACAAGGTGCCCAGAAGAATGACAATAATTCAGAATGTCTAGTCATTCCTGGGCCTGAGCTCAGCCAGGAGCAGAGTTCTGGAAATGTGATCTCAAGACAAAGAAGGTGGTGAAGTGGAGACACAATGGGCACCGGAATGGAGTGCCCTAAACTTTCCAAGTGACCCTGGACAATTTACTTAAGCTATCTGGGTTTCTACTGAGCTCGTGTATAATCTGAGTCAGCTGGGTGGGATGATCTTGACAAGCCCTTCCATTCCTAAGAATCTATGACCATAGATTAAGTCAAGATCAAGTCTGTAAAAAGTCAAGATCAAGTTTGACAACGTTGAGAGAATAACAGCATTGAGTGGCGCCAGAAGGGGGGCTGAGGGAGAGTGGATATGACATTTCTAAGCCCTTTGGATTATATTTGAGCAGAGGTTTCCTAAGAAAAAGATGAAAACTCTCCATGATCCATTACTTCAAGAATCCAGATCAAGAGGAGGTGCAGCCAAGGACTTCCCTGGTGGTCCAGTGGCTAAGACTCCACACTCCCAATGCAGGGGGCCTGGGTTCGGTCCCTTGTCCTGGAACTAGGTCCCACATGCTGCAACTAAGGGTTTGCATGCCGCAACTAACAATCCCACATTCTGCAATGAAGATCAATGGTCCCATGTGCCACAACTAAGACCTGGTGCAGCCAAACCAACAAACATATATATATATATATATATATATATATAAAGGTTTTATAAAAATTTTTTTAAAGAGATTCAACCTGACAGAGAAAGTAGAAGCAGGTCACTATGGCCTGAGAAGGATGTCCTGACTTCCTTGCTGGGGTCACAGTGATCCCAGGTTCCAGCTGAATGGTCAACTGGAGTCAAAGAGTCTACATACCTTAACTGCACCTATATAGACAGCATTTTATGCCTCTGGGAAATTATTCTAAACTCCAATGGTTTTGCCTCGCCTTGGTTAACCTAATTGCACAGAGTGGTGTTGGTCCCCCAGGGAGTTCACTGGTTAAAAAATCAGGTGGGATCTTTTCTCTCCATCCTTTCCAAAGGAGGGCACATCCATCTGTCTCCCAGACCTTCCAGAACCATCCGACAGTGCTCAGGTTAGCATTCATAGGCAAGTGATTCATTACAATGAGTGTAATGTCAGAATTACATTCATTTTCACTTATGAACCATATGTTAAGTAACTCTGGAGTCCCCAAAGGCCTCCCGACATAACAAAATTCAAACACAAGGAGTGTTATGACAATTAAGAATAAGCTCTCAACAAGCAAGTAATGAGACATGTAAAAGATTTCTCAGTTAAGAAAAAGATTTTGGTATAGTCCTTGCATTTGAATTTGGTTTGCACCATTTAGGTTCTCATTAAATCTCTGTA
The DNA here is from genome assembly GCA_006408675.1 of Madoqua kirkii. Lineage (NCBI taxonomy): Eukaryota > Metazoa > Chordata > Mammalia > Artiodactyla > Bovidae > Madoqua > Madoqua kirkii. The sequence continues at coordinate 7,151 of SJYC01133813.1, read as the reverse complement.
GCACTAAATTTAAATAGCTCATTCTTTAATCAGTGACTCTAACTTTAAGCAACTTGAATCACAGCATATTTTCAGTTGCATTTTAATAGCTGCTACATTTCCTTGTGTCAAAAAGTCTGAACATGTGTGTGAAGAAAGGAAAGAGAATTCTAAACTGTTTTGGCACTAGGTAATTGTAGTTTGGCTTGTATCTCTGTTAGACTGAACAGTAGGGTATTTAGACAAGCAGCCTTGTTGGATTCAGGAAGAATATATCCACACGTATCTGCTTCTGACTTACTGAGGGGAAGAAGAAACAGTGTGGTTAGGGTAAAAGGCTCTAAAAATATCATGGCTTTGCCCTGGCTACTAAGTAGAATTATGTGGCTTTGGCCTTGTGAGTTTAGTGTTCATGGTTGTGCATGTTTTATGCTCAGATAGTTGCTTTGAATGTAATTTTAGAGAAATGTACTTTGCTGAGAACATTTTCTTTCTGTCTGGCTTGGAGAAGCAGCAGCTTCTTTAGACTTCCAGGGTCAAGATTTACAATCATTGACACCTGGGGCAATCTATCAGATTTCTAAAAAAAAAAAAAAAAGAGAGAGAGAGAGATTTTTGGTAGATATAAGAGTAAGAGATCTTCTTCTCATTGTTCAGTTGTTTCTGACTCGACTTTTCTCTGTGATTTAATTTCCTGTGTGTTTTCTACCTCATCTCAACCACACCTGAATACCATCTACAATTCAAATTCCAATCTTGGATGTTCTACCTCAGTTATTGAAAGACAAAGAGTCATTTGTAATTATGTTAACTGAATATTTGTGTACAAGAGAGTCTTCTATGCTCCTAAGAAGTGGAGAATCTTCTTAGCTCTGTACTTACTAGCTGTGTGACTTTGGCAAGTTATTTAAACTCTCCAAGCCTCGGTTTCGCCACTTATAAAAAGAATTATGTTGATGATTAAAGGGTTAGTACAGTGTCTGTACTTGTTAGTGTTGAGTAGATGCTGCTGTAAAAAATTTTTTTAAATCTCTTTCTGTGTCTATAAAAGAACTCCTCAGACCTGAAAATTAGGAGCTTAAAAGCACAAGGAAAGCTTTAGTTTCAATTACTACTGAGTTGGGAGTCTAATACAATTTTAAGAAATAGTGCAGAGTAGATATACAAATCAAAAGAAGGCTAGAGTTTGGATTTTGTTATTTGCTTGGTTGTGTATCTGAAAATAAATCAATGGTAGTTTCAAGTATCTATTGTGTGCCCTTGCTGCACCGTGAATCACAACTGATCACAACCACTTGACTCCCTTCATTAGCTTGTAAACTCCTCAAGGAAGGATCAGAACCGTGCCCTTCTCCTCACTGTATCCTCAGAATGAGCCAAGTGTGTGCCCTGCACTTGTGATATAACAGTTATGCTTATTGGAACAATAGATTGTTTTGAGGGGTTAATGACATACAGAGGGCCATGACGTCATATAACATGGGAATTCTAAGTGGCCATCGCTCAAGCAGTCCTGAAACACACTATGGATGGGGCATATCCAGATGTGAAGGAATTTTCAAATTGCCTTTCCTCTGAAACTGCAAAGGAAATTGGAAAGGGCTGCCTACAGATAGGAAGAGGTTGTACTGTGAGACATTCTGGTGGATCATCTATACCATTTCTTTGTAAATCCCCAAAAGGTTTTTCACATTATTGTCTTGTTGGCACATTCAACAAATTGAAGCCTGGTTTGCCTTTGGAGATACTTACAGACTTTTTCTTTGTGAGAGTAGAGTCTTCCCACTTTTGTGTATCTGAACACTACCTTTGCTAACATATATCCAGATGTGAAGGAATTTTCAAATTGCCTTTCCTCTGAAACTGCAAAGGAAATTGGAAAGGGCTGCCTACAGATAGGAAGAGGTTGTACTGTGAGACATTCTGGTGGATCATCTATACCATTTCTTTGTAAATCCCCAAAAGGTTTTTCACATTATTGTCTTGTTGGCACATTCAACAAATTGAAGCCTGGTTTGCCTTTGGAGATACTTACAGACTTTTTCTTTGTGAGAGTAGAGTCTTCCCACTTTTGTGTATCTGAACACTACCTTTGCTAACATATCTTGAAAAATGGAAAAACTTCTTCAAAGTGAAAGCCTGAGTAAGTAGCCCTCTTCAGACACTCAGGTCCAGAAAGGAAGTGCAGCAGGACCCCCAAATGATGCAGGTCAACTTATGTTATGAGAAATGCCATCACACATACTAAAAAACTTTGTATAGCAGGAAGTCCCACTGATGGCAGGATTTCAAACGCTATTTATTATGGCTGAGTTCCTCTATAGCAAAGAAATTTGACCCCAGACTGCAGTTTGTTCTAGCAGGATTTAACCTGTCACTGGAGCCAAAATCTGGGTCCCTGTGAGCCCTGACTGGGACCATGGCTGGAGTACAGGATGAGCCATGGAGAATGGATGCCACACGGGGCTGGTTGCAGGCCCAGCTGACAGCCCTGTGTCATCAGGAGCTGAAGGTTTGGGCTGATTCATAATAAGGCTGGCGCGGTAACTGTTCCCTGGCTAGACCACACATTGGTGTATTTGCTGCTGATGGTGAAGAGCCATCATTAACATGTATTTCAGGATGGAGTGACTCATTGCTCCTGATGATAAAGTATTTCCTACCGTGAAAATTCACTCTAGGCAATCTTGCAATGACATTTAAAAAGAAAGTCAGGAGATCTCAATATAGAACTCAGAAGTCAGGGACAATTATGCAAAATGGAGTCAAGTCACTAGACTGTTTTAACCTAGACTCCCCAAACTGAAAATAGTGAGAGGATGTGAACTAGCCGGTAAACTGAAAAACATGTTTTAAGGGCTTGCAGCAGCAGGAGGCCGCAGGAGACAGCGAGCAGCATTAAAAGAAGACAATGCTATCATTCTAAATAAAAGTGATGCTCTGTGAATTTCTTCCATCTAGATTGCAGAGTGCAACTATCCATACGTTTTCACTTTTCTACATTTCTAAATTTTTTCTTTCTCTTCTCCTTTGTCTGCTATTTTAGCATCCTTCAGAAGGAATATTCTTGGACTTTTATTATTTTCTCTGTTTACCCCTTCAATTAATTACTGTCTCCTACTTCCTCCCCTCTAAAACCCTGAAAACATGGGCAGACTCCTATTTGTCTGTATAAACCTAACTTCTTGATGAGCAGGAGATCATTTAAACATGCCTAAAGGATGTTGTCTGGACTGTGGCAGCAGCCTCTTATCTGGTCTGTCTGCTTCAGCTCACTCACATTCTATTTGTTCTACACCCATCAGTTACAGAGATGAGATCCTTAGGTCAAACCAATTGTACACTTAGGGGGAGGTTCTTCTCTTAAGAATTTTCTACACCACTCTAAATCTGAAGTTGGAGTTTGAATATCTGTATACTTACAGTGATAATAATCACACACAAGGGTCATGTGCATGCACATGAATTTATAATATTTTGGGCATTTTCATATTGTTATGCTGAATTGTAAATTAGGAAATGAGTGTAAATGATTATAAGGGCTGTTTTTATGGCTTGGTCAATAATTATACTGACTAGCCATGAACCAGTTATGAACGTAGGTGAACAAATATGAAAGGTGCTATGGTTATAGGAGTAAATGTACAAGTATTAGAAAATGCAGAAGGTGAATATTTCCCTAGTATCAATGAATCTCTGCCTTTCCAAATCATTTTCAATCAGCTAAATATATGTAATTTAAACATAATGTAATGGCTGTTTTTATGGCTTGGTCAATAATTATACTGACTAGCCATGAACCAGTTATGAACGTAGGTGAACAAATATGAAAGGTGCTATGGTTATAGGAGTAAATGTACAAGTATTAGAAAATGCAGAAGGTGAATATTTCCCTAGTATCAATGAATCTCTGCCTTTCCAAATCATTTTCAATCAGCTAAATATATGTAATTTAAACATAATGTAAAAGTTACCGCTTTCAAATTCAGTTACTGAAGACAACTTTTATGCTTCTAGATGTTTATGTAGATATTTACCTATAATTATAGCACTTTCATTTTTAAAGGCATCTTTCATTCTTATTCCAGTTCCAGTTCAGTCGCTCAGTTGTGTCCAACTCTTTGTGACTCCATGGACTGCAGCACATTTGGCTTTCCTGTCCATCACCAACTCCCAGAGCTTGCTCAAATTTATGTCCATCTAGTTGGTGATGCCATCCAACCATGTCATCCTCTGTCATCCTCCATCTCCTCCTGCCTTCAATCTTTCCTAGCATCAGTCTTTTCTAATGAGCCAGCTCTTCGAATCAGGTGGCTGAAGTACTGCAGTTGCAGCTTCAGCATCAGTCCTTCCAGTGAATATTCAGGACTGATTTCCTTTAGGATTGACTAATTGGATTTCTTTGCAGTCCAAGGGACGCTCGAGAGTCTTCTCCAATACCACAGTTCAAAAGCATCAGTTCTTCGGCACTCGGCTTTCTTTATATTCCAACTCTCACACCCATACATGACTACTGGAAAAACCATAGCTTTGACTAGATGGACCATTGTCAGCAAAGTTATGTCTCTGCTTTTTAATATGTTATTCAACTTGGTCATAGCTTTTCTTCCAAAGGGCAAGTGTCTTTTAATTTCATGGCTGCAGTCACCATCTACAGTGATTTTGGTGCCCCCCAAAATAAAATCTTTCATGTTTCCATTGTTTCCCATCTGTTTTCCATGAAATGATGGGACCAGATGCTATGATGTTTGTTTTTTGAATGTTGAATTTTAAGCCAGCTTTTTCACTCTCCTCTTTCACTTTCATCAAGAGGCTCTTTACTCTTCTTTACTTTCTGCCATAATGGTGGTGTCATCTGTGTATCTGAGGTTTTTGATATTTCTCCTGGAAATCTTGATTCCAGCTTGTGCTTCATCCAGGCCAGCATTTCACATGATGTACTCTGCATATAAGTTAAATTTGCAAGGTAACAATATACAGTCTTGAAGTACTCCTTTCCCAATTTGGAACCAGTCTGTTCAATGTACAATTCTGACTGTTGCTTCTTGACCTGCATACAAATTTCTCAGGAGGCAGGTAAGGTAGTCTGGCATTCCCATCTCTTACAGAATTTCCCACAGTTTGTAATGATCTACATAGCCCAAGGCTTTGGAGTAATCAATAAAGCATAGTAGATATTTTCCTGGTATTCTTTTGCCTTTTTGATGATCCAATGAATATTGGCAATTTGATCTCTCATTCATCTACCTTTTCTACATCCAGCTTTAACATCTTGAAGTTCATGGTTTACCTACTGTTGAAGCCTGGCTTGGAGAATTTGGAGCATTACTTTGCTAGCATGTGAGATGAGTGCAATTGATCAGTAGTTTGAACATTCTTTGGCACTGGAATGAAAACTGAGTAGTTCCAGTCCTGAGGCCACTGCCGAGTTTTCCAAATTTGCTGGCACATTCAGTTCTGCACTTTAACAGCATCATCTTTTAGGATTTGAAATAGCTCAACTGGAATTTCATCACCTCCACTAAGTTAGTTTGTAGTGCTAAGGCCTACTTGATTTCTCATTCCAGAATGTCTAGCTCTAGGTGAGTGAACACGCCATCATGGTTATCTGGGCCATGAAGATCTTTTCTGTATAGTTTTTATGTGTATTCTTGCCACCTCTTCTTAATATTGTCTGCTTCTGTTAGGTCCATCCAGTTTCTTTCCTTTATTGTGCCCATCTTTGCATGAAATGTTCCCTTGGTATCTCTAATTTTCTTGATGACATCTCTAGTCTTTCCCATTCCATTCTTTTCCTCTATTTATTTGCATAGAAAACTGAGGAGGGATTTTTTAGCTGTCCTTGCTATTCTTTGGAACTCTGCATTTAAATGGATGTATCTTTCTGTTTCTCCTTTGCCTTTAACTTCTCTTCTTTTCTCAGCTATTTGTAAGGGCTCCTCAGACAACCATTTTGCCTTTTTTTTTGGCATTTCTTTTTCTTTGGGATGGTCTTGAGCACTGCCTCCTATACAACATCATGAACCTTCATCCATAGTTCCTCAGGCACTCTATCAGATCTAATCTCTTGAATCTTGAATGGTGTAGTGGTTTTCCATACTTTCTTCAACTTAACACTGAATTTTGCAATAAGGAATTCATTATCTGAGCCACAGTCAGTTCCCAGTCTTGTTTCTGATGAGTATAGAGCTTCTCCATCTTTAGGTGCAAAGAATATAATCAGTCTGGTTTCAGTATTGACTATCTGGTGATGTCCATATGTAGAGTCTTCTCTTGTGTTGTTGGAAGAGGGTGTTTGCTATGACCAGTGTGTTCTCTTGGCAAGACTCTGTTAGCCTTTGACCTACTTCATTGTGTACTCCAAAGCCAAACTTGCCTGTTACTCTGGGCATATCTTGACTTCCTACTTTTTCATTCCAGTCCCCTATGATGAAAAGGACAACTTTCTTGGGTGTTAGTTCTATAAGATTTTCTAGGTCTTCATAAAACTTTATTCTCATTAAGCTCACCATTTCATACTTGTCTGATATGAGCTGAAATTCTGGTTCCTAAGTAAAATATAACTCAGCAATTCCTAAATCAGCTTGCTCTTTTTATGTTCTATTTCAGGGCTATTTTTTGAGAACTTGGTGTCTGGAACTAATTGTCTGTTCTAAATCCATCTGAACCATATCCTGAGGTTAAAATTTAATTGATCAGTTGAATGAGAGGAGAAATTGCTAATGAAATATCAAATAAACATCTTTTCCACTGCTTTTCATGTGTTTATGGTTTTCCCTGAAGACAGATATTCAAATGATGTACTGAAGATTCAACAAGTAGGGTTTAAAATTTTGTTTAAGGCTAAAGTCACTGTAATATGAACTGTGAGGCAATACAAAACATGTGTTAGAGGCTAAGTCTCTAAACCTCAAATAAATTGTAAGGAGATATAAAAATACAAGTATGAGACAGTGGTGTTATGAGGGGATCATATCCCTTTAGAGATTTTCATTAATTCATATTTAAACAATTTTAATGCTTAAATACATCTAGATCACATCAGGAAACTTGAGTTTTGCTTCATGTTTCCCCCTGAATAACTTATCTATGACACATTACGGTAGGACAGTTTCCTCATTTTCAAATGAAGAGACTGAGCCAGATGGCTCTTAAATGTCTTTGTAGTGCTA
>SJYC01133811.1:0-15686 GCA_006408675.1 Madoqua kirkii | reverse complement strand
GTTTTTAGATTCTTTTCAGATCTTTTAAAATTTGCTAGTATGTTGTTATATGAGTTACTACACGCAAAGCATTTAGAGGAATGCATAGTACCTGAGAAGCGTTCAAACACTTTATGAGATCCCTGTTGCTATCATCATAGTTTCTTTAAAGTCACTATAGACACTGTCATCTCTAAAGATTTCGTTGCTGCTCTAGTTCCTCTTAACAATGAATATTATTTGGTGTGTGGAACATACTGTCTCACATTTCTATACAGATAATTCTGTTTTGATTGTGTGTGTGTGTTTCTTGTATTGTCTACAAACGTGGGAAATATATACTGATTTAGAGGCTGTTACAACATCTCATGGAGAAGTATAATAAACCAAAATCAGAGAGACATAACTTGCTCAAAAGTACCTTCAATGAATCTGTAACCACACTCACTTTAGTCAGAATCAATCCTTACATCTCTCTTTTTCTCATTTTGTGTGAAAATAAGACTCTCCTGGTGGGCCCATTGGTGAAATGTGTTTTCATTTCAGGAACGGTTGACATTCAAAGATGTGGCCATTGAATTCACTCCCGAGGAGTGGGATACACAAAGCATTTAGAGGAATGCATAGCACCTGAGAAGCGTTCAAACACTTTATGAGATCCCTGTTGCTGTCATCAGTTTCTTTAAAGTCACTGTAGACACTGTCATCTCTAAAGATTTCATTGCTGCTCTAGTTCCTCTTAACAATGAGAATTATTTGGTGTGTGGAACATACTGTCTCACATTTCTATACAGATAATCCTGTGTGGATTGTATGTGTGTGTTTCTTATATTGTCCACAAAAATGGGAAATATATACTGATTTAGAGGCTGTTATAACATCTCATGGAGAAGTATAATAAACCAAAATCAGAGACACATAACTTGCTCAAAAGTACCTTCAGTGAATCTGTAACCACACTCACTTTAGTCAGAATGAATCCTTATACTTCTCTCCTTTTCTCATTTTGTGTGAAAATGAGACTCTCCTGGTGGGCCCATTGGTGAAATGTGTTTTCGTTTCAGGAACGGTTGACATTCAAAGATGTGGCCATTGAATTCACTCCCGAGGAGTGGGAATGCCTGGACCTTGCTCAGAGGGCCTTGTACAGAGAGGTGATGGTGGAGACCCTCAGAAACCTGCTCTCTGTGGGTGAGGATCACTTCTCTCCGGAAGTTGGAATCTGCCCATGGGTAGCCCTGTATTTTCCCTCCTGTGCTTCTTGGGGCCACCTGCATTGCCTGACCGAGCTCAGAGCCCTGTTGACTCAGACATGAAAAGCTTCCTAATGCAGCAGGACTTTGAACTTGTCCTTTCTTCATATGACCTTCCCATTTCATGGTCGAGGGTGATTCCAGAGCTCAAATATGCATCAAACTTTATAACAAATAAAAAATATCCAGTTCCCTCTCTTCTACCGCTGAGCTTGTGATTCAGAAATTCTTGGAAGACAGCTAGGTGTCTGTATGTTATATACTATGCCCCTTGCATTCAAAATCAGGCAGCCAGTGGATGAATTTTTGGATTGTGGTGGGGGGAAGCTGTGTTTTGTGTCATGCGGGAACTTAGTTCTGCAACCAGGAATCGAACCCAGGACCCTGGTATTGAGAGTTGAAAATCAGCCACTAGACCACCAGGGAAGTCCTATGTAATGGTTTTTTAGCTTTATTGAGGTATAGTCAAATAAAGTTATAGTATATTTAAATTGTACAGCACAGTGACTTGATATACATGTACATTGTGAATGGGTTTCAGTGAAGTTACTTAACACATAAATTACCTCACATGTTACTTTTATTTTTTGTTTTGGTGAGAACACTTAAGTTCTACTCTCTCAGCACATTTCAGTTTTATAGTATTAATATTATTCACTGTTGTCATCGTGTTATATGTGAAATCCTCAGAGCTTGTTCATCTTATGGTGGAAATTGTGAGCCCTTTTATCAACCCCGTCTCATCTCTGTCACCCCCAGTCCCTGGCAGCAGTTATTCTAGTCTGTGTTTCTTGGCCTAGTTTCTTCCCTCTTCATCACACTCCCTATCTTAAATCTCTTCCTTTTGGCCCCATGTCATACAGTTAAGAAAGGACAGTATCATACTACTTGCTAAGTCAGTTTCTCTTTTCTTCCCGGGTCAGTGTTTTATGTGCCCAAGTATATTTATCTTCCCACAGACTGGCACGCACAAACACTGCCCACATAGCCTCCAGTCTTCTTTTTTTTAATTCTCTGTATTATTTTACATGTACTTGATTTACAATGTTGTGGTAATTTCTGCTGTTCAGCAGAGTGATTCAGTTATACAGCTATATACATTCTTTTTCATGTTCTTTTCTGGTATGGTTTATCACTGTTTACTAATCTTCACTATAACCTTTAGACAATGATTTTTCAGGATGTATTTCACAGTATAACCGACTCACACCACTTGCTCATGTGGCAGAATGGCCATTCTAAGTGAATATGGTTTTATAAGTGGCGTTCAGAGAATTATTTTTATAACATTTTATTAAATTCTTCCTCATTTCCACAGGGCAGATGTGGTTTTCCAATTCTAAAGTGCCATTTACTTATATTACTCACTAATTAAATTTGTTGTGGCTTATTTACCATTAGAGTACTATGCTTTAGCATTATTACTATACATTAAATATATAGTAAACATATATAATATGGGCTTCCCTCGTGGCTTAGATAGTAAAGAATCTTCTTGCAATGCAGGAGACCTGAGTTCAATCCTTGAGTGGGGAAGATCCCCTAGAGAAGGGAATGGTTACCCACTCCAGTATTCTTGCCTGGAGAGCAATAAGATTGTTACTGTGTAATATTGTTCTTCAAACATGAAGCAGCCATGTTTTCTGTGAAGTAATATGTGGGTTTAGGTCATGATGCCAAATACCCCTGTCAGGACTAAGGTAAGTTTGCACGCTGAGGTTTTCAGCCATTGATTATTTAAAGTAGGCTTCCCTAAAATTAATTTGAATTACATGTAATCACCCTTTTTTTTTCTTTCACTTTTCAAAATTGTATAAGTCACAGAACATAAACTATACTATCTTAACCATGTTTAACTGTGCAGCTCAAGCTTCCCAGGTGGCACTAGTGGTCAAGAACCGGGCTGCCAATGCAGAAGAAGTAAGAGAGCTTTGATCCCTGGGTTGGGAATATACCCTGGAGGAGGGCATGGCAACACACACAGTATTCTTGCCTGGAAAATCCCATAGACAAAGGAGGCTGGTGGGTTATAGTCCACAGGGTCACCAAGAGTCAGACACAACTGAAGTGACTTAGCATGCATGCCCACAACTATGCAGTCCAGTGGCACTAAGTACATTCACGTCAGTGTGTAACTCTCACCATCATCCATCTCCCAAATTTTTCACTTTCCTAAAGTGAAACTCTGTTCACATTAGACATTAAGTCCTCATTCCCCATCCCCACACCTCCTGCCCCCAACACACCCCGTCCCTGGCATCTTACCAGGGACTCTGTAACTGGAAAGAGTTTCTGACTCTGTAACTTTGACTATTTGACTCATAAAAGTAGAATCAAACAATATTTGTGTGCACCTCCTGTCGATATTCCTGGTGTGTTCCCCAAAAGGAAAGATCACAGTTGCACCATTTCTTATCTGTCCAAGCATGTAGTCCTTTCAGTATAATACTGTGTTCTTCCATGTGAAATATTTCTTTCCCAGCTATAATTAACAGGAGACATGCAACTCTGTTTGTCTTGCAGATGCCTCTCCTAAACGTATGTTGAAAGGATTAGCACCAAAACAAAGCGGTCACACAGGAGGGATCCTGCAGACAATGTTGTCGGAAAGACACAAAAGCCATGACACCAAGGACCATGGCTGCCGGAAAATCCAGAAAAACGTGTACCCACGGGAAAGTGACAAAAGTAATCAGAAGGGCGTGCCTGCCACCCATCCAAAAAATCTCACTTGTCGAAGAGATGAAGGAAACGCGCCAATTGAAAGCAGGCTGGCGCTAAGCTTTCCGTCATATCTGACTGGACTGCCCGTCTTCCCAGCCGAAGGGCAGTTTCATGTGTATCATCAGGTTGAGAAGGCTGACAACACAGGAGCCTCCTTTTCAGTACTTCCAAGAATTGTTCCTCCTGTCCAAATCAACGTTTCTAATGGATATGATATCAGTTTCTGGCATTCTCCACTACTCATACAAGACCAGAAAGCACACATTCGAGAAGACCCTTACAGACACAACCAGGATGACAAAGGAGTTCATGACGGCTCCCAGAGCCCCAGCCATCAGATGACCCACGGAGGGGTGAGGCCTCACATGTGTAATCTGTGTGGCAAAGCCTTTCATCAGAACTCACATCTCACTCGACATCAAAGAATCCACACGAGAGGGAAGCATCACAAGTGTGAAGAGTGTGGTAAGGGCTTCAGTTACAGTTCACACCTTGTACGCCACCGCAGAATCCATACCGGAGAGAGACCTTACCAGTGCAACGCGTGTGACAAAGCCTTCAGTGTGCTTTCAAGTCTTATTTATCACCAGGTTGTCCACACTAGAGAGAAACCTTACAAATGTAATGAATGCGACAAAGTCTTCAGTCAGAGTTCAAGCCTTACCAATCATCGCAGAATCCATACCGGAGAGAAACCCTACAAATGTGATCAGTGTGGCAAAGCCTTTAACCAAAGCTCGCATCTCACCAGACATCAGGTCATGCACACTGGAGAGAAGCCTTACAAGTGTGATGAGTGTGGCAAGGTCTTCACTCAGAACTCCAGCCTTGTAAGTCACCGGAGAATTCACACTGGGGAGAAACCCTACCAGTGTAATGAGTGTGGCAAGGCATTTGGTGTGTATTCGAGTCTGACTTATCATCAGGTAACCCACACTAGAGAGAAACCTTACAAATGTAATGAATGTGGCAAGGTCTTCAGTCAGAGTTCAAGCCTTCCCAGTCATCGCAGAATTCATACTGGAGAGAAACCCTACAAATGTGATCAGTGTGGCAAATCCTTTATTCACTGTTCAAACTTCAATAGACATAAGAAAATCCACACTGGAGAGAAACCTTACAAATGTGACGAGTGTGGCAAGGTCTTCACTCAGAACTCAAGCCTTGTGAGTCATCGGAGAATTCATGCTAGGGAGTAAGCTGACCAACGTGATGAGCGTCACAAAGTGCTTATTGTAAGTTCTAGCATAAATTGACACCAGAGAGTCCATACTAAAGAAAAGTTATACAATATAACATATAGGACAGAGGATTTATACAGATTCATAGCTCACTAGACATCCAGAATCATACACCTTTGATGAAGCCACAAAACTGTAATGTGTGTATAAAAATCAAAATTAAAGAACATCATGACATTCCTACTGGAAAGCAGCCTTACAAGTGGAATGAATATGGGAAGGTTTCTTATTAAGGATTCACGCCTTTGATGTCCTGAGAGTATTTATTCTAGGGAGAAACCAGACAGACTTACTGAGTGTGGAAAGGCCTTTCAGCAACAGTATCCATCAGAATTCACCAAAGAATTCATTAATGGAAAGAAACCTTATAAACATAATATTTTAAATTTCTTCATGACTTTTCATAGCAGTCTGCCTTAGAGCATTCACGTGAGGAATGACTAAGTCTCAAATTTAATCTGAAGTATTTCAGACTGCAGAAAAAATATGTTCAAACTTAGATAGGTCCTGAGGATATTATCCTATGGTTTTTTTTTCTGAATCTCTTACAGTGTAAAGTATGACAGTTTTACATTTCATGTTTAAAGCTATGACCAATTTTAAACTAATATTTGTACAAATGTGAAGTTTTGATGGAGGTTCTTTCATATTTTTTTCCCCTAGTATGGGAAATCAGTTGCTAGGGTATCATTTTTCAGATTCTTTGTCCATCTGGTTTCCTTGGTACCTTGTCAGACTCAGTTGGAAGTACTTGTGTGGGGGCTGCTTCTGGGTTTTCTGTTTTGTTTCTTTGACCCGTATGTCTTACTCCACAGACATCACAGTCTTGATTACTTTTTACCATGTTAGAAGTCTTGAATGAGAGTGACTCCAAACAATTTATTCTTCAGATGTTTTTGCTATTCTAGTTCTTTCCATGTAAGTTTTAGAAAAATCCTGTTTGTTTCTACAAAATATCTTGATAGAAAATGTCTTACAGTTTGCAATCATTGGACAGCATTTCTGTGTTAACGCCTTCCAATAAATGGCTGTTGTATGTCTTTGTCTGTTCTTTGGTTTCTTTCACCAGTATTTTATAAATATCAGCATCAAAATCCTGTCAACACTTTGTTTAGCACATTTCTATACTTTTTGAATAATTGGACATGTTATTTTTAATTTGTCTCCATGTGTTAATTGCTACTATATAGAAATACAGTAGATTTTTTAATGTTGATCTTGTATCCTCAGAATTTACTAGTCTCACTTATTCTAGAGATTTTTGTAGATTCTTTGGACTTGTGTATCTGTAATCATTTCAGTAGTTTTCTAGTGCAACTTGCCGACAAAAATTCAGTTATCAAGAAGAAAAGGGAATTTATTCGAGCCAAACTGCAGATTATAATCCAGGAAGTAGATTCTCAAAAAGCTCTGACAACTGTTCCAACTGTTAAAAAGTTCAAGGTATAGTCACAAACATTTTTGAGACAAAGGATTGTATGTCAGAATGACATATTTTAAGAAATTGTTTTAACATTTTATTTTTGACTGTTCTGGATTTTCATTGCTGCACAGAGGCTTTTCTCTAGTTTCAGGCTTCTCATTGTGGTGGCTTCTCCTGTTGTGGAGCACAGGCTCTAGGGCACGCGGGCTCCAGTAGTTGTGGCTTAGTTACCCTGTGGTATGTGGGACTTTCCCGAACCAGGAATTGAACCCGTATCCTTTGCATTGGCAGGTGGATTCTTAACCTCTGGACCACCAGAGAAGCCCAGACCTACTGATATTTTACATGAAGTTCACTAAGGATACATGGTCCAGGTATGTATATTCAAAGTGAACAGCAGGTCACCAGGACCTCATATAGAATTTGGAAAAGACACCATTCTTTTAAGAAGTTAAATTGCTAGTTCCAAAAGAAAGGGAGAATATTAGGCCTTTTCTGTTGGTTGGGCAGGCATGGCCATGCCTGAGGAACTGTGGTTCATGTATAACACAGGTGCACACTGCACATTAGGGAGGGAGGGAGGAGGCCCAAACAATATTTAATGTTTAAATTTTTTCTTGTCTTAAAATACACATTGTATTTCATAGGCTGTAAGAAATTACCACAAACTAAGTGGATTAAAACCAATTGTCTTCCAGTTCAGGTCAGAAGTCTAAAATGAGTATCTTAACAGAACTGGGAGAAATTTATTTCCTTGCTGTTTCCAAGTTCTGGGGACTGCTTACATGCTTTGCCACTTCAAAATAAGCCAGGTACCATGTGTGTGTGTGTGTTTTTTTTTTTTTTTAATTGCTTTGGCCTCACTGTGTGGTATCTGGGATCTTAGCTCCCAACCATGGATTGAACCTGTGCTCTCTGCAGAGGCAGTAAGGAGTCTCAACCATTGAACCTCCAGGGAATTATATATATACAAATTCATATACACACATATATATACATATATATATGTTACACAAGCTTGAATATATTGTTTCATTGTTGAAACTCCTTTAAATTTTGTGGATCCTCAAATCTAGCGATCACAAATAAGGGTATATTCTAATTTCTGTGTATGATTGAGAAATTGTCCATTTCTCCCACTTTTTTATTCTGCTTTGTTCCCTTGGATCTTTGCCTAAAGAAAAATCCACATAAATGAAAAGGCCATACACCCCACCCTGTTTGTATATGTTAGTTGCTTATGTCTGACTCTTTGTGGCCCCATGGACTGTAGCTCGCCAGCTTCCTCTGTCCATGGGTTTCTACAAGCAAGAATACTGGAGAGGGTTGGGATTCCCTTCTTCAGAGGATCTTCCCAACCCAGGGATCGAACCCCGGTCTCATGCTTTGCAGAGAGATCTCTTCACCATCTGAGCCCCGACCCTGCTCCTCTGCTTTTCTAGAAATAGTAAAGATCCCACCATAGATATATTTCCTCAGTGGAGGACAGGAGGAACAATGCTGGTTGTTTCGAGGTTCACGTGATGGGATCTTAGTTCCCCAACCATGGATTGAATCTGTGCTCTCTGCAGAGGCAGTAAGGAGTCTCAACCATTGAACCTCCAGGGAATTCATATATATATAAATTCATATACACACATATATATACATATATATGTGTCACAAGCTTGAATATATTGTTTCATTGTTGAAACTCCTTTAAATTTTTTGGATCCTCAAATTTAGCGATCACAAATAAGGGTATATTCTAATCTCTGTGTATGATTGAGAAATTGTCCGTTTCTCCCACTTTTTTATTCTGCTGCTTTGTTCCCTTGGATCTTTGCCTAAAGAAAAATCCACATAAATGAAAAGGCCATACACCCCACCCCGTTTGTGTATGTTAGTTGCTTATGTCTGACTCTTTGTGGCCCCATGGACTGTAGCTCGCCAGCTTCCTCTGTCCATGGGTTTCTACAAGCAAGAATACTGGAGAGGGTTGGGATTCCCTTCTTCAGAGGATCTTTCCAACCCAGGGATCGAACCCTGGTCTCATGCTTTGCAGAGAGATCTCTTCACCATCTGAGCCCCGACCCTGCTCCTCTGCTTTTCTAGAAATAGTAAAGATCCCACCATAGATATATTTCCTCAGTGGAGGACAGGAGGAACAATGCTGGTTGTTTCGAGGTTCACGTGAAATGGTAGCTATTCAGCATTTGGAACACTGCCTGGCACAAAGTGATCACTGTTGTTTAGTAACTAAGGAGTGTCTGGCTCTTTTGCAACCCCATGGATTGTAGCCCACCAGGCTCCTCTGTCCATGGGATTTCCCAGGCAAAAATATTGGAGTGGGTTGCCATTTTCTTCTCTGGGGGATCTTCCCGACCCAGGGATTGAACCTCAACTCCTGCATTGGTGGGTGCATCGTTTACCACTGAGCTACCAGGGAAGCCCGATAGAGGACGTGGGAGTTCAAACTGACTCCTGTCTTCCATCAGCCTTAACTGAGATAGTATTTAACAAAATATTTCAGCCTCTAAGTATCCCAACATCCAATTGATATTTTTATTCTTTATAACATTTATTTGGCCACACCATGTCTTAATTTTGGCACATAGTGTCTTCAGTCTTTGCTGTGGAATTTTTAGTTGTGGCATGTGGGATCTAGTTCCCTGAGCAGAGGTTGAGCCTAGGTCCCTGCATTGGTAGCACAGAGTCTTACCCAGTGGCCCACCAGGGAAGTCTTTCCAGTTGGTATTTTTGCTTGTTAATTTCCATCTTAAAAATATTCTACAATGAGATACCACCTCATATCCATTCAGATGACTATTATCTAGAAAACAAAACCCACAAAATATTAATAATAAGTGTTAGCAAGGATGTAGTAAACCTAAACCTTAATCACTGTTGGTTGGAATGTGAAATGGTACAACTAATATAGAAATTTCATGGCAGTTCCTCAAAAAATTGAACACAGAATTAACATATGATCCAAAAATTCTGCTACTACTCAGAAAGAAATTTGTACAAGCATGTTTACAGCAACATTATTTACTGTAGCCAAGAGGTAGACACAACCAAGTGTCCATTGGCACACAGAGGAAACCCAGTGTGGTCAACAGTAAAATACCATGTATGTGTGCTCAGTCATGTCCAACTCTTTGCAACCCAATGAATTGTGGCCCTCCAGGCTCCTCTGTCCATTGGATTTCCCAGGCAAAAATACTGGAGTGGGTTACCATTTCTTTCTCCAGGGGATCTTCCTGACCCAGGGAAAAACTTGCACTTCAATGCAGTGTCTGACACGTTATCCCCCCATGCAGATCCATCCTAGGTATGTAAATCAAAACCAAAGGCTCTTTCTTTCCATAAACTTCTCACATTTCACTGCTTCCTGAATTGTAGCGAAATTTTTATTAGATTGAAAAACACATACTCAGAGAAACTTTATATTATCTTCCAATAATCACAGGGCACACTTTTTACAACAGATTCCTTGTCTCTGAAGTCTTACATTGAAACAGCACATGAAAACGAAATTAATGACATCTTACTTAATAAATAACTAGTTTAATGTCTTCAATATATTTTATTTTTTGTGTATGTTACTTAGACTCTCTTTTTTTTTGCTTAATTTTTTATATTGGAGTATAGTTGATTTACAATGTGTTAGTTTCAGGTGTACAGGAAAGTAACTCAGTTATACATATGTCTATTCTTTTTCAGATTCTTTTCCCATAGAGCTTATTACAGAACATTTAGTTCCCTGTGCTATACAGTAGGTCTTTGTTGATGATCTATTTCATGTATAGTTGTGTGTATATGTTAATCCCAAACTTAATTTATCCTCTCTGCCACATTTCCCCTTTGGTAACCATAAGTTTTTTTTGACGTCTCTGAGTCTGTTTCTGTTCTGTAAATAAGTTCATTTGTTTCATTTTTTAAAGAACCCACTGTAATTGATATATGATATTTATCTTTCTCTGAATTAACTTCACTTTGTATGATAATCTCTAGGTCCCTCTATGTTACCATAATGGCATTATTTTGTTCTTTTTCAGGACGGAGTAGTATTCCATAGTACCACATCTTCTTTATCCATTCCTCTGTTGGACATTTAGGTTGCCTTGTGTCCTGGCTATTATAAATAGTGCCGCTGTAAACATGGGGACGCATGTATCTTTTCAGATTACGGTTTTCTCCAGATACATGCCCAGGAGTGGACTTGCTAGATCATATGGCAGTTCTATTTTGAGATTTTTTAAGGAACCTCCATACCGTTCTTCATAGTGATTGTACCAACCAATAGATTTTAACTTCTGAAGACAGTCTGCTGCTCACCACTCTGTGATGTGACAGCTCATTGTGGGGCTGGACACAGAGAAAACTGAATGAATAAAGGATTTTACACTATGAATACAAGTGGAAAATTTAGAGCTTTCTGACCCAATTAGGGACCGGGTTATTCCTTTTGCAGCAGGCAGAGCAGAGCCTGGATACATAGGTGTCTGGACTCATGAGAAGAAAGGGACTGACAGTGGGGAAACACGAACGTGTTAGTGAGGAGATGTTAATCAGCCACCAAGCGGGATGATTGAAAACCAACATATAAGTCACAAAAATGGTGCAGAGCATGTAGAAAGATAGAAAGGTGCTCGCCAGGGCAAGGATTCTTTGGGCAGCTCTGGTCTCAGGTGAGGATCCAGCTGAGGTTTGTCCTAGGAATGTGGCGGACCTGCTGGTGATGTCTGTACACAGTGAAAACCATGTATCCGCTGGCCAGGGTCATGAGTCCAAAAGACAGTGCTAGGAGGGCTTAAGAAAGCGGCCAGTAGTGTGGATGTTATTGATCAAGACGAGTAATAGAGCAGTATGCCACATCTTTTTGCTTTGTAGTGTTCATGCTACTCCATTTCCCAGACACATGCGTGAACACAAATGTATTTACAAGCAAGTGCAAAATCCAGCATAGGTAAAGAATGAAGCCGGCATACTTAGGAGCTTTTCCTTTAAGACTTGTCCATGTGGAGGTCCTGGGGCTGATCATGATGGCCTGTAAGACACTTAAGAGACATGTGGTGCTGAAAGATACCCCCCAGCCACCCTGTGAATGTAGAAAATGAGTTTGCATCCAGGGTCACTGAGGAAATGTCTCAACCCAAAGGCTGCTGCCATCTGGGAAAGTCCTTTAGAAAGGAGGGCCAAGATGTTGGCGAAGATCAGGTGCCTGAGAATGAAATCAAGGGGTTTTAACCTGTGTCCCCTGAGGTGAATGGTGACGTTCTGATAAAGAAACAAATACCCTAAGATTCTGACTACAGTCTGTGATAAGGAGATGACCCCTACTGCAAGATCCCTGGAGACCACTCCACCACCTCTCAGACCCCAGGGTTCATGTTCAGAGTAAGATGGCATTGCAGGAGTATGTGAGCTTTGTGTTAATTGGTGACATGGCAATTGAAATGTGCTTTTCTTCACCCCGGCTTCCCAGGTGGCTCAGTAGTGAAAATCGGCCTGCCAAGCAGGAAACTCAGCTTTGATCCCTGAGTCAGGAAGATTCCCTGGAGTAGGAGATGGCAACGCACCCCAATACTCTTGCCTGGGAAGTCCCATGGAACAGGAGTCTCGTGGCCTACAGGACTTAATGACTAAACAACAGTTCTTCATTCAGCAATACTCATTCATAGTTTCCATTAACAACTGGTTGCATACATGGTATTGTTTTATATGTAACAACATCAACTCAACTCTGAGATGTTATTATTTTTCAGAGGAGGAGTCCCTAAGTACAGATTGTAAGAACCATGTGAACTCCTAGCCCCCTAGGTGACCGAGTGAGAAATGGAACCTATGTTTTCTAGCTGCAGACAAGCCTTTTCACCACAATCCTACTTGAAGAAGGGGTGACAGTGGTCCTCAAAACCTGTACTGGTTTTTTGTTTTGTTTTTTACTGAAGTCCTTTGCTATTCTTAAATGTTTTTATCTTCACTAATAATTGTTATGGTAATAATTTTATAATTATGTCTATAAGCTTATTTTTTATAGGCCAGTGTTGCCTATGAATAAATATTTAAAATGAAAATCAGACAATAAAGCACCGACTACCATAAAACCCTGTAAGAATGATTATCCCAGAAGAAGTGTTGGGTTTATAGGGGCAAAAATGGCTTAACATGATGTAACAGAGATGCATTTGACCTTATTCCAAGAACAAGCATAAAATGAGAATAACCACCAAAATCTTTGTACTGTAATATGATGGGCTAAACTCTAGGCTTTGAAATAGATATGAGAAAAAACACTGTAAAAGAGAGACCAAATTATTATTGATTACACAGGGCATAATTGATTAATAATGAAAAGATTAAATGAAACTCTGTGAGGAACAGAGTAATAATTATTGAAATAGACTCATATACAAGTATTTCAGATGACATGCAGGAGGCAGGGAAACAAGTGCATAAACAAGTGCATAAATTTAAACTGGAGATTTGTTTTCCCCAGACCCTGTGGCATGTTCGAGCTTAGTTCCCTGACCAGAGCTAGAACCTGTGCCCCCTTCTTTGAAATCACAGTCCTACCCACTGGACAACCAGGAAAATCCCTAAAAACATTTAACAGAGAAGTATCAGTGAAGCTTCAAAGTGCCAAGATCATTTTGCTCTCAAACCCACAAACAATGTTTTTTCTGAAATAATCTTTGACTAATTTCTTTTTGGGGGGGGGGATGGAGGCGTGAGTTGAGTGTGATCTTTTATTGGTTTTCCAATTTTTTACACAAAAATCCATAAGAAAGACTGCTAAGGTGGATAATAATGAGTCTTTGCTGACGCCTTCCACTTGCTCTAAGAGCAGAGGGAAAAAATTCCACACGAGACTGAGTTTATCTTTCTGACTCAGGCAAGACGCGTAAGTGGGTCTTGAGAAAACCCAGAGAGGAAAACTCTGGGGCCACCTCCTTGGAGCCAGGAGAGGAGCCTGAAGGCACGAGGACTGAGGTGTGTGTCTCAAACCGACCTAGGATACCAAGGAACTGACCTGGGACTCTCCCTTCCTCTGGAAATGTGACTGAAGTAAGTTCCCTCATCCTTAGTGCTCCTGGAAAATGGGGAGCTGTCGGTTCCATTCTCCCATTAACCAAGAGACTACTGGGCCCTACCGTGGCAGTAAGGTACTTTGAAATCTCCTGCGAATCTCCGCCCAGAAAACAAAAGTGTCAGAGAGGGAGAGGGGAGGGGCGAGGATAGGAGGGGAGAGGTGCGATGGGATCCATGGAGCAAGCTTGTGCTCTGGGAAGAGAGGACAAGCAGAGAGGGCAGAGAAGGACAGGAGGAGGGATGGGGCGTGTGGGTGTCCAGCCTCAGGAAGAACAAAACAGATAAAAGCCCACGCCTAGCAGTGGCTGTTGGCTGCAGGGCGCCCTAAGCCCGGCATCTCCCAGGCAGCCCTAGATTGTCAGTCTTGGCCTAATTTAAAGAGAGATAACAGTTTCACCATAATCAGAGCACAGGGAGTTTCTGTTTGGGTGTTTTTTTTAAACCCACATGGAGATAACATTATTTCATCCATTTGAAACAGATAATGTGCTCAGCCTAAGAGGGAAAAAAGATCTTTATGTTGAGTGTTAAAGAAGAATTAACCAATGACAACTTAACCAGCCAAACTGAGAGTTTTCTCCCTCATCCTTAGTGCTCCTGGAAAATGGGGAGCGTTCGGTTCCATTCTCCCATTA
This sequence comes from Madoqua kirkii, assembly GCA_006408675.1. NCBI lineage: Eukaryota > Metazoa > Chordata > Mammalia > Artiodactyla > Bovidae > Madoqua > Madoqua kirkii. The sequence continues at coordinate 1,354 of SJYC01133811.1, read as the reverse complement.
ATCAAGAGACTACTGTGCCCTACCATGGCAGTAAGGTACTTTGAAATCCCCTGTGAATCTCCGCCCAGAAAACAATCTCCGCCCCAGAGGAAGAGGGGAGGGGCAAGGATAGGAGGGGAGAGGTGCATGGGATCCCGGGAGCAAGCTTGTGCCCTGGGAAGAGAGGACAAGCAGAGAGGGCAGAGAAGGACAGGAGGAGGGATGGGGCGTGTGGGTGTCCAGCCTCAGGAAGAACAAAACAGATAAAAGCCCACGCCTAGCAGTGGCTGTTGGCTGCAGGGCGCCCTAAGCCCGGCATCTCCCAGGCAGCCCTAGATTGTCAGTCTTGGCCTAATTTAAAGAGAGATAACAGTTTCACCATAATCAGAGCACAGGGAGTTTCTGTTTGGGTGTTTTTTTTTAAACCCACATGGAGATAACATTATTGCATCCATTTTAAACAGATAATGTGCTCAGCTGAAGAGGGAAAAAAAGATCTTTATGTTGAGTGTTAGAGAAGAATTAACCAATGACAACTTTACCAGCCAAACTGAGAGTTTTGAAAACTGTTCTGGGCGAGGTCAGTTTACATGTGATTTGTGGGAAGGGGCTGTGAAATCCCCGCTGAAATCCCTGGTCAAGCATGCCTCTTAGTGGAAGGTTGCTGCTGGTCACCAGGAGCAGACATCCCAGGGAATGGTTTCAGTGCTTTTCTAAAAAGTATAGGAAGATGCGAGGACGACCCAGGTTCATGAAAACATTTCTCCTGGAAATATGTCTCTGAAGGCCAGTTCTGCCAGTTTTCCCAGAATTGAGTGCGCTTCATCCTCTCAGGGCAGCTGTAGGTCAGTGACTGCAGTGACTGACATGGTTCTTGTAGAACTGGCTGGTGGGCAACATTCTTTATTTTTACAGTCCCTTCTCTTTCGGTCTTAACTTCAAGGTTTGGGAGGCATTTGTGACCAATTTGTCCCCCAGTGCTAGGAGCTGAGAATGCTCCTTCCTAGGTCCACCAAGGATTTTGTTGGTGGGCTACTCAATGTGCCATCACTAGTCTAGACCCTGTAACAGTAGCCAAAGGTTTCTGGACCTTCTATCTCGCTAGTCTGTTACAAGCCAGGAAATGATGGCCCTTGGTTATTTCTTTCCATATCTGGAGTTATACAACTACAGTCATTGATCTTCAAAGACTAGTTACTTGGACAGTGGTTTCAAGTTATCAGTTTTCTCAGAGGCTAAGTAAGACATACATCTGGTATGCAGGGAACTATCATCTTGTGAAATAGGCAGGACACAGGCAGTGTAGCTAGTAACATTTATAAGGAAGGTGATGCATGTTTAAACTAAACTTCCCTTAAGTGTGTCCCATTATCTC
>SJYC01133809.1:0-115661 GCA_006408675.1 Madoqua kirkii | reverse complement strand
TTCTTTATCTTTAACAGTATGACCTAATTCACAAAAGTGTGACTTCTTTCTGAGAGGGAATATTTCTTAAAAAGAATACTGCTCTCAATTTCAGTGTGCTTTGCTTATGAAGTTTTAGCTGCAGTTTATCTCTTCTATAGACATATAGTTCTTATAAAACTAAATTATTTGTAGCATAAATAAGATTTCTGAGGGCTTGATATTTATTTTGTCCTCTTTAACTATGTCAGGTGTTTCCATAACACAGTATAAAAGATTTATTGGAAACCAGCTTCTGTTTATTTTTAAGATTTCCTATTTGTTTGCTTTTCTTATAAAGGAATTATAGGCATCCAGTAACAATGTAACTACTTCTAACAATGATATACCAGAAAAATCTACTAGGAGAAAATTTTCAAAAATAAGATATCCCCTATTTTAAGACTGGAATTGAGCTAGATTCTTGAGTCTAACACCTCAAATATCGTGGACATCAGCTTTCATCCTTGATACTACAGCACAACAGGTGGCATTAGTGGTAAAGAACCAACCTGACAGTATAGAAGATTTAAGAGAGAGGGTTTGATCCCTGGGCCAGGAAGATTCCCTGAAGGGCATGGCAACCCCTCCAGTATTATTAGCTGTTACTGTAATTTCATTTGTTTGTCTAAATATGTTTTTATCTGCTCTTATCTTGAAAGAATTTTTTCACAGCTAAATAAAGGATTATTTTCATTCAGTACATAGAAACAACAGATCCATTAACTTCTTTCACTGATTCTGTTGAGAACTCAGTCCCTAGAAAACATATCCCTCACTGAAACTAATATGCCTTTTTCTCTATCCCACCTTTGATTTTTTTTTTTTAAGTAATGTCTCTGTCTGATTTACTGCAGTTTTATTATTAAGTTTCTAGGTTCACTTATTTTTCTTCATGATATGGTGCTTTTGTGAGCTTCTTGAATTGGTTGGTTACTCCATTGTTTAGTAGGAAAAAATAAAATGTTCTCCAAAATGAATGTGGGAATAAAAGTGAATGAATGAAAATTTCTATGAAATAAAGAATGTTGCACTTTATTTTTATTTTTTTAATTTGATTTTTACTTTATTCTACATTACAATACTGTATTGGTTTTGCCATACATTGACATGAATTACTGCTGTAATCCAGAGCTCGGGGCTCTTGTCAAAACTCCACTGCGCTAGATGAGATGGGAGCCTTAGCTCAAGCTAGCAATAAAACCCCTTTCTGCTTTTGCATTGCTGTGGATGTCTTATTCTCTCAGTTTTGGGGACTCGGAGTTCGGGCATAACAGTACCAACGTTTGTGTCCACTGCAGCAATATCATGCTACTATCCATAGGGAAAAATTACCCAGGAAAGGCCTTTGTAGCCAATCTAAAATTGGATTCCAAATATATTATTCAAAATTTATTAAGTAACATATTCAATATATCCATCATTTATAGATTTCTAACTGGAAAAAAATTCAAACTTTATAGAATTATAAATACCTAATATCTTTCCTTCTCTGCTTTTGCTACTTCTAAGAACTAAGGTGAGTTCAAATGTCATGAATTTTTTCTAATCTATGATTTGCTGCTTTTTTCTTTTGCAGCATTGTTTCATTCACCACAAGTATTATTAGTTACCTCAAATCCCTTTTTTGAATAGGTGGTATGTGTATACAAGCCAATTAATGCCTTAAAGCAATTACTCAGCAATGTGATTTGCAGCTTCCAATCTGCAATCATTGAGAACTCATTTTAAAAAGACTGAATAATTGGCTCCATTTCATCCATCTCATTAGAACTGATTCAAATTTATTCTTTTTAAGGGCTGAGTAATACTCCATTGTGTATATGTACCACTGCTTTCTTATCCATTCGTCTGCTGATGGACATCTAGGTTGTTTCCATGTCCTGGCTATTATAAACGATGCTGCAATGAACATTGGGGTACATGTGTCTCTTTCAATTCTGGTTTCCTTGGTGTGTATGCCCAGCAGTGGGATTGCAGTTTTATTTGCAATTTTTAAAGGAATCTCCACATTGTTTTCCATAGTGGCTGTACTAGTTTGCATTCCCACCAAGAGTGTAAGAGGGTTCCCTTTTCTCCACACCCTCTCCAGCATCTTTCTTATCCATTCGTCTGCTGATGGACATCTAGGTTGTTTCCATGTCCTGGCTATTATAAACAATGCTGCAATGAACATTGGGGTACGTGTGTCTCTTAATGATTTTCAATTATTTTTGAATATATGTTATTACAGAATACTGAGTAGAGTTCCATGTCCTATGCAGCAGGTCTTTCTTGGTTATCTATCTGATATATAGTAGAGAGTGTGTGTTAAACCCAACCTGGTTTATCCCTCCCCATCATGTTTCCCCTTTGGTGACCATAAGTTTAGTTTTGAATTCTGTGAGCCTGTGTCTGTTTTGTAAATGCATGTGTGTGTGCCATGCTCAGTCCTGTTCGACTCTTTGCAATCCCATAGACTGTAGCCTTCCAGGCTGCTCTGTCCATGGAATTTTCCAGGTAAAAACACTGGAGGAGGTTGCCATTTCCTCTCCCAGGGGATCTTCCCAACCCAGGGATCGAACGCTGGACTCTTACATCTCCTACACTGACAGGCAGGCTCTTTACCAGTAGCGCCACCTGGCCCTTCTAAAGAAGTTCATTTGTATCATTTAAAATATGAGTGATATTATATGATGCTTGCCTTTGTCTGACTTAGTATGATCATCTTTAGGTCCATCCACATGTAGTATGGCGATTGATTGCTATCATTAACATCAGAGGTGTTAATAGTCAGTATCTGAAAAACAGCCCAACTCACCAATATGCCAGTTACCATCAGCCTGCAACCTGACCCTTATAAATATTCTCCTCTCTGACCTTTTCCCTAACACTGGGGCCTCAGCCTGATTCTCAGGCTCAGTCCCAGCCTGACTTGGACTCCGGAGGTATCTGCAGTTGCAAGCCAGGAGGAGAGGATGGAGCCTGGCAGCGGTGGTGGTGGTAGCTTCTGGCTTCCAGGGATGGATTTATCACCACGCTGCTGACGAATGTGTGAGAAACACCACGGTGATAAAGCAGCACCTGCCATAATTAAAGTAACAGCTCCTGTGTTTTAAATGCTGTTTATGTGATGCTTGGCTTTCTAGGCAGTTTCCCTTCTGCCACTCTAGGACACAGTGTTCCCTCCATCCAGAGACTTTGGTGAGAGCGATGCTGAGCATGAGGAAGGCGGCTGGGACTAGCAAGCCAGGAGGAAAGAAGCTGGTCCTTGATTCCAGCCGGTCCCAGTCTGGTGTGGATGCCTCCTGACAACAGGAACTTGCAAACACCACACAGGGCCAGAAACTTTGGAGTTAATGTAAAGGAAGGACACCGTCTCTCTCAGTGTCTGCAGCAACCAACAAGAAGTGGGGGGTGGTGGTTGCTATTCAGTTTAGTCTTTTCTGACTCTCTGTGACCCCATGGGCTGCAGCACGCCAGGCTTCCCTGTCCTTCACTACCTCTCAGACTTTGCTCAAACTCGTGTCCATTGAGTGAATGATGCCATCCAACCGTCTCATCCTCTGTTGCCCCTTTCTCCTGCCCTCAATCTTTCCCCAGCATCAGGGTCTGTTCCAATGAATCAGCTCTTCACATCAGGTGGCCAAAATACTAGAGCTTCAGTTTCAGCATCAGTCCTTCCAATGCTTGTTCAGGGTTGATTTCCTTTAGGACTGACTGGTTTGATCTCCTTGCTTCCCAAGGGACTTTCAAGAGTCTTCTCCAGCACCACAGTTCAAAAGCATCAAATCTTTGCACATGTGATAAATCTGTCCTAAATCCACTCTTGCTGTTAGCTGTCCTCAAGCTGAGCAGAGTGTTTCCTGGGAGTAAATGCTGAAGTTGTATGCAGACTTTGCTAAAGTCTCTAATACCAGCCTTGCTTTTGGGGTTTCCTTCTCTCTTCCTAGCTCCCCTGGCTCTTTTCTCTCTTTTCCTCACCTCCCCTCTGCTGCTGCCAGTTTGGCCAAAGTCCTGCAGACTCAGACACTGTGACACCACAGACAGGCTCACAAATCACGATGTCTTTAGATGGAATCCTGGGACCAGTTGTGCCCTCCAAGGGGCCAAGATGCCCTGTTGGCAGCTGAGAACCATGTTCTGGCAAAGACTCTGGCAGGCTTTCACTATTGATGTCCAACCAGGGTTCCCAGGGCCAAGGGTGGCCACAAATTATGCTTTAAAAGTTGGTTGAACAGTTTACTTGCTTTTCCTAAAAATCTCAAGCCTCTTGAGAACACATCACACTGGGTTGATAGATTCTTGGACGAGAACTCCAATTGTCATTAAAAAAAAAATAATTGTATTTAGTTATTTATTTTTGGCTGTGCTGGGTCTTTGTTGCTGTGCGAGCTTTTCTCCAATTGCTGTGACCGGGGGCGTCTCTCTAGTTGTGGTGCTCCAGGTTCTCATTGCAGTGGCTTCTTTTGTTGTGGGACATGGACTCTAGGGTGCGTGGGCTTCAGTAGCTGCAGCTCATGGACTCTATAGAGCACAGGCTCAGTGGCTGTGACACATGGGTTTAGTTGCTCCACGGCATGTGGGATCTTCCCAGACCAGGGATCGAACCCACATCTCCTGCACAGGCAGGCAGATTCTTTAGCAATGAGCCACCAGAGAAGCTCCTCCAATTGTCATTTTAACCCATTGTTTCTACAACCTGGATTCAGGGATGAGTGGTATTAAAATACGGGAGGAAATGACACACTTAGACACTCATATGCTTCTCTAGGTCCGGCCAATCCCCACTTTTCCCCAACAATGGCTACATCCCAAATGTGAATGACCTCGGAACGACTTATCTTTGGCCTCAGTGTATGTTAGGCAATAATGCATGGTGGTATCCTCTTCCTAATTGGGCTTTGCTTGGCTGATAAATGAGTTTGTGTTCCTTGAATACATCCCAGCTGGATGCCGAGGTTGAGCGGCTCTGGGATGAACTGCAAACAGACGGCCCCACAAATGGGTGGCCTGCTGGATCGTCACCCCCAGGATGACGGTTTCCGGGCAGAGTTACTGCTTCAACTGCAGCCTGGGCTTTCTCTGCATTCCAGACTGGAAGGGGAAAGGATAGATTCTGAATCAGATGAGACTCCAAGAAGACTCTAGCTGGCCCTGCACTGGGAATAATAGACCCGCAGGAGCCCGGAGCCATGAAGGAGGCTATGCCCGCCAGGAGACAACCAGGCCTGCAACCTCAGCCACGTTGCCAGCTTAGTGCAGCTTGTTTTGTTCACAATCAAAATCCATGTCATGTGTGAGATCCATGGTCCCCAGGTCCTGAGGCCTAAGCCTTTGAGTAAAAAGTCAAAGTGCTAGTCACTCAGCTGTGTCCAATTCTTTGCTATCCCCATGGACTGTAGCCTGCTAGGTTCCTCTGTCCATGGAATTCTCCAGGCAGGAGTACCGGAGTGAGTTGCCATTCCATTATCCAGGGGATCTTCCCGACCCAGGGATTGAAACCAAGTCTCCTACACTGGTAGGTAGATTCTTTACTGTCTGAGCCACCAGGGAAGCCCCAACCCTGGAGACCTATGTATTAATCCAAGGCTCCACGGGTGCTATACTTTCACAGAGCAGAGCTCAAAGTCTGATGGAAAGTCAATAACGTATTCAGTTCTACAGTCAATACTGGCTTCTCTTTCTCAGAATTCCAAACCTGAATCTAGCTAACACACACAGACAGGATGAAGTATGCCAGCCTAAATGCACTAGAGCAACCCACAGTGCTGCTGAAATGAAGCTGAAACCCCAATATTTTGGCCATCTGATGTGAAGAATGGACTCACATTGAAAGATTGAAGGTGAGAGGAGAAGGGGATGACAGAGGATGAGATGGTTGGATGGCATCACTGACTCGATGGCCATGAGTTTGAGTAGGCTCCAGGAGTTGGTGATGAACAGGGAAGCCTGGTGTGCTGCAGTCCATGGGGTCGCAAAGAGTCAGATACAACTGAGCAACTGAACTAACCAACTGAACCCACAATGCCTGAATCTGCAAGTCCATGTATGAGGAATTGTACTGAGGTGGGTAGAAATGGTTTGTGGTGGTCTCTTGGCCATCCTTGGTATCAGAAAGCCCTTGTCTATCTTCCAGAGCCTAACAGGGTGGCCTGGTGGTTGCTGATAACCAACAGATGTCTGATGAGCACTGAGGGCACAGACTTCTGAGCTACCTGTCACTCGGCAGGGCTTTCAAGCAGGCAGGGTATGTGTCTATCAGGCTCCTAGAAGCTTTTGCCCAAAGCCATCACCTCTGGCACATTCAGCAGAGAAATAGACACTGGGGAGCAGGCGTCTGATCTCTCCTCGACATCCCCACAATTCCACTGATATTCCAGATGACTGGCAGCCAAGGATTCTGCCCATGAATGGAACCCAGGGGAGAAAGTAAGGCAGAAAGGACAGGAGGGGGAAGTCAGAGAAAGATGTGTGAACAAGTGTGGGTGTTTTCCAAGCTGATAACACAGTCTTGATTGATTAAATACTTCTTCTTACAGCAGTCATTGTAGTGGGTGCTGTGAGTGTCTTTGCTTTATAACTGAGGAAACTTACCTGCTGCATGTTTAAGCCACAGTCCTAGGACCAACAGTGCAGTTAGCAAAAAACTTAAGGAGCTGTGAAGGTTTAGGGAAAGTGACAACTGAATCCTAATTTCAGATCTTGGAAACCCACCCTGCCCTGGAGCCGTGCAGGCCTGGGCGGGCTGTTCCAGTGGCTGGGCCCCAGGAGACCCGCTCTCTCTCCTTCTCTCTGTCCCTCTCTCTCTCAGATGTCATGCAGCACAATTAGTTAATGCTTATAATGTGCTTTCAACAAGGAAAGTGCCACTTAAATTCACAGCTCTGCTAACCCCTCGGTGACTACGTCTACAAATTCCCTCCTCTCCATGGAAATTGGGTGCCGAGTGTATCATGGCTCCAAATCACTGCAGTTGCTGATAGAGCAATAGAGTCAAGTGTGAAACTAATATGTTTAGAAAGGAGACAGCTTTTCTGAAAGCAGAATCACAAAGCAATAATTTCTTCTTTCCTGTTAAACTATTCTCTTAGTGCTGGGCATTTGTAGACTTATTCCTCTTGGACACTGTACTTTCACAACATCTCCCGCAGGAGACACAGCCATCAGCCGACTCTCTGGTTCATGTCACACACACACACCCCCAACACAAACACACAAACACATTCACCACACATGCACAAACACACACCCCTCCACACCCCCCACACACATGGACACACTACACATGCACATACACAGACACACCCACCACACACACACAGAAGTATACACACACTGCACACACACAGAGACATAAACACACACAGATACATGTACACCACATGCACAGACACATATACCACACATATACCACACACACATATGCATCACACACATACACACTACACACACATACACACTACACACACACATACATCACACACATACACAAACACATACCACACACAGACACACCATACACACACATACCACACACACCACACATACTACATACATATACACTATACACACACTACACACACACAGACACCACACATATCACACACACACCCCACACACATACTACATACATATACATTATACACACACACACTACACACACACATGCATCACACACATACACAAACACATACCACACACAGACACACCATACACACACATACCACACACACCACACATACTACATACATATACACTATACACACACCACACACACACAGACACCACACATATCACACACACCCCACACACACATACTACATACATATACATTATACACACACACACTACACACACACATGCATCACACACATACAGAAACACATACCACACACATACACACATACCACACACACATACACTCCACACATATCATGCACACCACACACATATCACACACACATACAGCACACATACTATACACATACCACACACACATACACACACCACACACACACACACACACACACTGCACACACAGGATTTTCAACTTGACACAAGTTTCTGGCCAATAGGGACAATGAAACTTGCTTTAACAGATTGTGGTGATGAACGAGGAATTTTTTTTTAATCTATACTTATTGGTAAAGAAAAGATAGGGAACGGAGAGGGTGAACGACTCAAGAGGAACAATAGGAGGAAAGGCACAGGGTGGGGATGCAGGTCAGTTCAGTTCAGTCGCTCAGTCGTGTCCGACTGTTTGCGACCCCATGAATTGCATCACACCAGGCCTCCCTGTCCATCACCATCTCTCGGAGTTCTCTCAGACTCACGTCCATCGAGTCCGTGACGCCATCCAACCATCTCATTCACAGTCATCCCCTTCTCCTCCTGTCCCCAATCCCTCCCAGCATCAGAGTCTTTTCCAATGAGTCAACTCTTCTCATGAGGTGGCCAAAGCACGGGAGTTTCAGCTTTAGCATCATTCCTTCCAAAGAAATCCCAGGGTTGATCTCCTTCAGAATGGATAGGTTGGATCTCCTTGCAGTCCAGGGGACTCTCAAGAGTCTTCTCCAACACCACAGTTCAAAAGCATCAATTCTTCAGCGCTCAGCCTTCTTCACAGTCCAACTCTCACATCCATACATGACCACAGGAAAAACCATAGCCTTGACCAGACAGACCTTAGTCGGCAAAGTAATGTCTCTGCTTTTCAATATACTATCTAGGTTGGTCATAACTTTTCTTCCAAGGAGTAAGGATCTTTTAATTTCATGGCTGCAGTCACCATCTGCAGTGATTTTGGAGCCCTAAAAAATAAAGTCTGACACTGTTTCCATTGTTTCCCCATCTATTTCCCATGAAGTGATGGGACCAGATGCCATGATCTTCGTTTTCTGAATGTTGAGCTTTAAGCCAACTTTTTCATAGGAGTAAGTGTCTTTTAATTTCATGGCTGCAGTCACCATCTGCAGTGACTTTGGAGCCCAAAAAAGCAAAGTCTGACACTGTTTCCACTGTTTCCCCATCTATTTCCCATGAAGTGATGGGACCAGATGCCATGATCTTCGTTTTCTGAATGTTGAGCTTTAAGCCAACTTTTTCATTCTCCACTTTCACTTTCATCAAGAGGCTTTTTAGTTCCTCTTCACTTTCTGCCATAAGGGTGGTGTCATCTGCATATCTGAGGTGATTGATATTTCTCCCAGCAATCTTGATTCCAGCTTGTGTTTCTTCCAGTCCAGCGTTTCTCATGATGTACTCTGCATATAAGTTAAATAAGCAGGGTGACAATATACAGCCTTGACGTTCTCCTTTTCCTATTTGGAACCAGTCTGTTGTTCCATGTCCAGTTCTAACTGTTGCTTCCTGACCTGCATATTGATTTCTCAAGAGGCAGGTCAGGTGGTCTGGTATTCCCATCTCTTTCAGAATTGTCCACAGTTTATTGTGATCCACACAGTTAAAGGCTTTGGCATAGTCAATAAAGCAGAAATAGATGTTTTTCTGGAACTCTCTTGCTTTTTCCATGATCCAGCAGATGTTGGCAATTTGATCTCTGGTGCCTCTGCCTTTTCTAAAACCCGTTTGAACATCAGGGAGTTCACAGTTCACGTATTGCTGAAGCCTGGCTTGGAGAATTTTGAGCATTACTTTACTGGTATGTGAGATGAGTGCAATTGTGTGGTAGTTTGAGCATTCCTTGGCATTGCCTTTCTTTAGATTGGAATGATAACTGACCTTTTCCAGTCATGCAGGGTGGGGAGGGCATAGCAGAGAGTCCTGGGGAAGATGAGTCATGATCAGAGAAGCTGACTCTTGACAAGCGTGTCCTCAGCAGCCCCGTTCCCCCGGGACGTGTGAGCATCTTCCTGTTCCCACTACAAGTCAGGAGCAGTCAGAGCCAGGCCGCCCGGAGTGCTTGGACTGGTCAGCCCAGTCGCCCTGCCAGCAACCAAGGAATCCAGCTGCACTTAGAAAGAACTCCAGGGCAGACCAGATCTGAACTGGCTACTCTGGTGTTCCCCCAGGTGTATGCATGTTTCCTTGAGGTCAGTGCCTTCTCTGACTGCAGTTCCAGGCTCCTGTGTCTATGGGATTCTCCAGGCAAGAATAATGGAATGAGTTGCCATTCCCTTCTCCAGGGGCTCTTCCTGACCCAGGGATTAAACCTGAGTCTCCTGCATTGCAGTTCTGCTTGATCTCATCAGTCAACCAAGGTGGAATTCAGAATAAGAAAATGTTGTAGGAATGAAGGACTTCCTAGGTGCCTCAGAAGGTAGAGAATCTGACTGCCAGGCAGGAGACGTGGGTTCAATCCCTGGATCAGGATGATCCCCTGGAGGAGGAAACAGCAACCCACTCCAGTATTCTTCCCTGGAAATCCCATGGACAGAGCAGCCTGGTGGGCTACAATCCATGGGGTCACAGAAAGTCGGACATGACTTAGTGACTAAACAACATCAACTCAAGATACTTCATTGTTGGACTAAGTTAGTTGTTATTCAAACTTCAGGCTTCAGGCTGCAGTTCATTGCGTGCATGGTAAGTCGCTTCAGTTGTATCTGACTCTTTGTGACCCTATGGACTGTAGCCCGCCGGGCTCTTCTGTTCATGGGATTCTCTAGGCAAGAACACTGGAGTAGGTTGCCATTTTCTCCTTCAGGGATCTTCCCTACCCAGGGATCAAATCCACGTCTCTTATATCTCCTGCACTGGAAGGTGGGTTCTTTGCCACTAGGGCCACCTAGGAAGTCCCTGCAACCCTTAGAGGCTACTAAATATTTTAGTAGCTTCCACCTGTGATTAAAAAAAATGATCAAAGTGCATGACTTAATGTATGGATATTTTATGGACATTTTATTTCAGTGTTGTGTCGGGGGTGTGTATATGCAGGGGGGCATTGTGATATAAACTGAATTTGCTATTTTAGGTCACTGTCAAATGTTGAAAGCCATGGGACCAGGTGACCTGGCAGGCCCACGCCTCTGACTCACAGCTGCCCCACAAGTCCACTTAGGTCTAGAAAACATGGGCTGGGAAGACTTCCGATGACAGGTTCTCCTATGTTCCTTCTGTCTAGGGGATGAGATGTTTGAAGAGAGCCTAGTGTATCATCAACATCCGAAACTTCACATCGTGGAGTGTACTGGGGCAGCTCAGGATGAGCACGGTTGGGGAGAGGATTGAGAGTGGGCAAGTCTAAACTGATCCAGCAGGCAGGGCAGGCGTGCAACACCAGGGCTCCCAGACGCAGGGCTGACACTGCCGCCGGTGGGTGCCCACCTCCCCTTCTTGCCCGTCTGCTCAGCCACGTCTGATTGACTGGCTGACTCAGGCAACCTAATGAGAGGTAACACCCCATCTGACGCAGCCAGCGCCGGGGAGTCGGTTGATTGACATCCTGGGATCTGACTCTGTGCATAGCCCCACTCGCAGATTCTGTTAATGGTGGAAAAATTAAAACGGTGCTCGATGCCTAATGAATGCAGCATGTGCCTCCTATTAGCACATGCCAGCTGCATCTCGGGCAACTAGGAAGCAGTTTCTAAATTATTTATCAGTTCCCTTACCTCCACCCCAAAAGAGAGTTGGCTTATGCATTTCTTTATTTCATGGACCAATATGCAGAGTAATTGCTTTGGGTTTTGGGGGGGGTTTATTTGTTTTTCTTTTCCTATGGATTTCCTTTTCCTGATTTAATGTCAGGTAGGGGCGGAAAGGATAGAAAATATCATGTCAATGTCATTTGAATCATAATAGCTACAAATTCACTCCCCTGAATAAATAGAGGAGCTTATTTATCAAACACAGACAAGATGTCTGTCGGGTTGTTAACAGAAGGAGAGAGATCTGAGTCGGCAGCAGCAGTTGCAGAAGTTTACATGATTCTAGAGCTCCCCTGGGAGCAGAAGGCATGCAGCTCCTTCCCTGGCCTGGAACCTTGGGTGCTGGCAGCCAATGGGCCACGCAGACGTGGCTGTCTAAACCCATCAGGGGCTGAACGCGGAGGCTGCAAAGGGCAGATAGCTCAGGGCGTCCTGCCAGGACCTGAGGAGGGAAGCAGCACGTGTCTCATTTGGTTCCTCGTCCATTTTGTTGTCGTTCAGTCGCTCAGTGTCTGACTCTTTGCGACCCCGTGGACTGCAGCACCCCAGGCTTCTCTGTCTTCCACTGTCTCCCAGTTTGCTCAGACTCATATCCATTGAGTCAGTGATGCCATCCAACTCTGTCTCCCCTTCTCCTCCTGCCTTTGATCTTTCCCAGCATCAGGATGGCTCCCATTTATTGAGCAGGTACATCCAGGGCCCTTCTGAGTGCTGTACATATATTATTTCATCTAATGCTCACGATAAACAGCCTATTTTATGACAAATTTACATCAATGAGAAACCAATGGTAAGCTATGACTTGCCCGAGGTCCTTCCCATGGCCACGTGTCCAGCTAGGATTTGAGCCCTACCTTTTATTTCCGTCTATATATATAGACAGACACCTGGACTGTGGACCTGATTTTGAGCCCTAACAACTGAGTTATCTTGGTCCAGTTGTCCTTAGCTCTCTGGGAACTCAATTTCTGGGTAGCAGTGAACTGTCATAGTGGACAGAGTGGGCTCCTGGGTTTAGACCATAGCACTGCTGCTGTGTGACCTTGCAGGGGGCTTACTTGATCTCAGCTCACCTCTCTATAAAGTAGAGGGGATGGTTGTAATATTGCCCTGGTGGGGGCAGCTTTGCTGAGCTGATGGGTTGCCGCAGGTGGGAGGGCTCTAGCCCAGCTTGGTGCACGGTCAGTCCTCAGTATATGTGCATTCTTGATCCTCAGCTCCCATCCGTGTGTCCACATTTGTAGCAGGAGATGCAAGAGTTAAGGCCTTACTTTGGTTGGGAAATTCTATGAATCAGGTCTCTGTGTATACTTAAGCTCTGTAGTTATCTCTGGTGTTATGCCAGTGAGAACAAAATTAGTGGGTGAAAACTGGAGTGGCTACGAGCAGTGTGAATGCCTGGCGCGGCTGCATCTTTTCCACTGGCAACGCCTGTTTCTGTCGACACCTCATTTCATACTAACGTGTCCACCTCACGTTACCCCTTTCGGGAGGGCAGCGATTGCGTCCTCATCTTAAAGAATTACTCAGTGATTAGCCTAAGGTCAGAAAGTAAGTGGAAAGAGCGGGATCTCTGTCCACATGCCCTGCTTCCAACAGAGTTCTCGCTTGTCTGCAAGGCAGAGGGATTTGAGATTCTGAATCAAACCCTAAGCAAAGAGGCGCCTTAGAAAATGAGCTTTTTGTCTGACTGCACTAGGCATTTTCTTTTCCAAAATAAAAGGCTGGGCAAAACGTCCTGGCTCTATTTCACCAGCTCATCTTTTTCTAAACATAAAAATGTACCACTTTTCCTTTTTTTGACTGGAGAGCAATTAATCTTGTCTCCTCTAGACCCTCACATTGGCACATAGTACAACGGTCTTGGAGGCAGACGGTTCCCTGAGGGAAGAGAAAAATGAAAGCATCCCAAAGCAACAAGAAGGATTGGCGAGTTCAAAGCCTGGCCAGTGGGAACCCAGGAAGCTGCCTCAAGCCTCCTCCATGTTTGCTGGGGAAGACGGTCCCCTTCCCATAGCGGCAGGCAGGGTGCGCAGGTCAGAGCAGAAAGGAACCCCAGTTGGTCATTTGCATGCAGCAGGGCTCTACCAGGTCCTGAGGGACAGGGAAAGGCCAGAGACCTGTGAACTTGAAAGAGAAAGCAGCAGTCTTTTGTCGAGAAGCAGAAAAGCAATGTCTGTTAACACTTGCACGTCCAGATCCCAGAGCCTGTAGATTCTTGTCCATGGAACCCATTTCTGAGCGGTAGCTCAGGGTTGACAGGGAAACAGACATCTCTGCAGTTGAGCATCAGGCTGGGAACATAGCAAAAACTCAGCAAATTCCTGAAAAAAATCAAACTGGATTGTCGACACTGAATCCAGCTGAAATATTATCTAACAGTGTTGTTAGCTCTTAAGTAGCAGTGTTGGGAGGGCAGTCCTGATTCAGGTAATCCAGCAAGAGTGGCTGATCCCCAGGACAATTCTGGGATTCCTCTAAACATATAGTGTTCTGTCTATTTGCCTTCCCCAAGAAGTTTTCCCTTGGTTAATTCATGTACTTATTCAGCCACTATTTGTGGAGTTTATACAATATGCCCAGCACCATACAAGGAAATACAAGGGTATGAAGAGAGCCATAGTCTTTGCCCACACAGACTTGATCATATATGGGAAAAAGATCAATATTATGCCATAATTAAAGGAATTATTTAATTACAATAGATAGAGGAATTGTTTCTTTTTTCTTAGTCTTCAGAATATTTTTTATAAATTGGAGGATAATTGCTTTACAGTATTATATTAATTTCTGTCATATATCAACATGAATCAGCCATAGGTATACATATGTCCCCTCCCTCTTGAATCTCCCTCCCAAACCCCACCCCATCAGACCCCTCTAGGTTGTCACAGAGCACAGGCTTTGAGCTCCCTCTGCTATATAGCAAATTCCCACTGGCTGCCTGCTTTACTTACAATAATGTATATGTTACTCTTTTGATTCGTCCCTCCCTGTCCCATTGTATATACATACCATAACTCCTTTATCTATTCATCTGTCGATGGACATCTAGGTTGCTTCCTTGTCCTAATTATTGTAAATAGTCCTGCAATGAACATTGGGATACAAGTGTCTTTTTCAGTTATGATTTTCTCAGGGTATATGCCCAATAGTGGGATTGTTTTATTCCTAGTTTTTTTCCATACTCTTCTCCACAGTGATTGCATCAATCTACATTCCCACCAACAAGGCAAGGTTGGTGCCTTGTTGTACCAACTTCTCTCCACACCCTCCCCAGCATATATGGTTTGTCAATTTTTTTTCATGATGACCATTCTGACTCATGTGAAGTGATACCTCATTGTAGTTTTGATTTGCATTTCAGTTAGAGGAATTTTTAAAAGAATAGCTCATTGTTAAAGGAATATCGCAATAGGTAAAGGAATTGCTTAATTGCAATGGTTACATACCACAGTGCGAATTAAAGAGTGTTTTAAGAGTATGTAACAGGAAAGTGAAAGGGAAGTCACTCTTTGCAACCCCATGGACTAGTAGCCTACCAGGCTCCTCCCTCCATGGGATTCTCCAGGCAAGAGTACTGGAGTGGGTTGCCATTTCCTTCTCCAGGGGATCTTCCCGAACTAGGGATCGAATCCGGGTCTCCTGCATTCCAGGCAGATGCTTTAACCTCTGAGCCACCCAAATCTGCCCAAGGACAGAGTGGAGGTGAGGGAAGAAGGCTTCAAGGACATTTATTTTAAGACATGGGGAATGAGTATAAGAATTCCAGGAAAGTTTGGGGGAAAGCAGGCTGAGCTGTTTGCCTTTCTTAAAGACTTCTGACCAGAGGACAATCGCAGGTTGACTGGTATGGACACAGGCCTGAAAACTCACCCTGTTCTCTGTCTTCAGGATGGCCTGGCCTTGTTCATACTTCAGAGGAGGAAAGGGTGCCCCCGGAGCTCCTTCGGCCAAGCTGGGGTGTGGGACTTCACTATACCTGCGGCTGCCCACCTATGCACTTAGGAGCATCAACCTAAGAACAAACTCTTCTCATCGAAGCCTTGAAAGGGGTAGAGCCAGAGTGTGTTCAGTCAAGGGACTCACTGGGAACCCAGGTTCTCTGTCCAGTGCCAAGGAATACCACCCGGTTTCCAGAACCTGAGGCATTTCAATTAATGGGCGGTGCTTCACACCAACATTTTTCTCTTCCCTGACTTCCCAGTCAGACGGCTGTGTATTATAAATAACAATAAGCCGGCCCAGTCAGAGGCTATAATTGAGTCTCTTCTTTCTGCTGACATCAACGGGATTCCCTCCAGTGAGTTACTGTGTGGGGATTTAATTGGGAGACCCGTGGGAGGAAGCCAGCCTGATTCTGCAGTCATATTGGGTACGCCCACTGATGTCAGATCCCCTCCCCTGGAGGGGCTCCGGGCGTTACTTTCAGCCTTGGAGACTATTGCAGAAAAAGGTCAAGGAAGACCAAGGACCAAGCAGGTCAGCCTGGAGGCTTGAAAACAGTCGGAATCTTGGCAGAAAAGAGAAATGATCCTGCAAACAAATACTGTTGCCCCAGTTTCTGATTTAACTTGTTCAGATCATAAGTTTGTTGATTGTGGGTGTGTTGGTGAGTGGCTCATAAAGAAGGGAGAAGAACCTTGGGGAACACCATAATCTGTACAAAGTACAAAAGAACAACTGCGAGGTGCCTAAAAATATCAATTTCAGCACTGCTTTCTTTAACTAGGAAGAAGGACATTGGAGAGGATTTCACTGCTTTATTTACCTGATGGATGTCTGGTGATGAATATATACAATAGCCCTCTAAGGTAGTATTTAACATACCCATTTGACAGAAGCTGGGTCTAAGAAAACACAGGTAATAAGTGGCAGATATTCAATTCAGACTCATGTTATTGTGACTCTAAATCCCATATTAATTCCACTCTACGCCTCGGCTTCAGCCACTGCTCAGTCCACTCTCAAGCTTCTTGTATATCCATTGATTAATTAATGTGCAAAATATTTGTTTCCAGTGCAGGCACGGAATAGATTTCAGTCCTGTAGAGAACATAAGGAGCATTCATAATACTAATATTGACAACAGTAGCTAATGTTTACATGGTGATTGTGATCTTCTAAGCTTCCTTCTGAACATTTTGTAAATATTAACTTGATGAGGTGGTGGTTGTTGTTCAGTTGCTGTCATGTCTGATTCTTTGCGGCCAGGCTTCACTGTTCTCACTATCTCCCAGAATTTGCTCAAACTCAAGTCCGTTGTGTTGGTAATGCCATCTAACCATCTCATTCTCTTTTCTCCCTTCTCTTCCTGCCCTCAGTCTTTCTCAGTGTCAGGGTCTTTTCCAATGAGTTGGCTCTTCAAATCAGGTGGCCAGAGTATTGGAGCTTCAGCTTCAGCATCAGTCCTTCCAGTGAATTTTCGAGGTTGATTTCCTTTGAAGGACTGATAGATTTTTTTCTCCATACAGTCCAAGGAGGTACCAGCAATCTAGACAACTGGCTTCCAAAGACATCACCATCATGTCCTGAAACCTGATCCTTTGGAGCTTAAGGCCCGGGTAGCAGGCAAGAGTAAAGATCAGGCTGTTAACCCATGACTGAGGCAGGGCCGGGGCAGGCTACATGCCTCAGGCTGTGGGCACAGGGGTTCCAGACCAAAGCCCAATTTCCCAAGCTTTGCCAGTTGCTCCAAGAAATTGTCCTCATGGGGTCCATGAGCAGAATGTCCAGATCCTTGATGGAGGAGGGGCTGTGAATCAGTGAGTGAGAGGCCTTCACCAGACACTCAATGCCCTCTCCCTGCCCATTGCCTACTAGGGGCTCGATTTTTCTCTGCAGCACCTGGGGATGCCACAGATGAAGATGTCCTTTATCCTCTCAGCAAACAGGCTTGGGTGGGCAGGATTAAAATCATATCAGAAGAACTAAAGATTGGGTATTATTGAAATTTCCTAGCTGCGAGGTTTCTGAGAAACGTGGAAGCATATCTGAGTTAGGGGAGGGGAAGTGGAAGCTTCATCCATCTCGGAATTGTGATGGCAGTCAGCTCCCTCTCCTGTCGCCTCCCAGTTACTCCAAACAGAACCACTGATCATGTCTGACCCCCAGGAGTAGCTACACTCTGCTCTGTCTCTTCTCAGGGCATGGGGTGACCCTCCCTCTTCCATGGGCTGACCCGGCCACTCCTACCACTGAACCTGTCCCCCCATCTCCCTTGGGATGTTGCTCCATTCATCTCTGCCCTCACTCTCCAGAATCTTTAATCTCGTCTTCTCCTTGGCCACTTTGTTCTCATTCTACTGTTTTTCCAACCTGTCAAGTTTTTCTTTAAAATTAAGAAAAGCAATAAACATAGTTCTCTTGTGATAATTGCCTCACCTCTTTCCTCCCATTATCATCCAGATTTCTTTTAAGGGTAGTCTACAGCCCCACTGTTTTCACCTTATTACCTCATATTCACTTTTCAAGCAACTGTAATCTGACCTCCTGCCCCACCATTTCACTCAAATTGCTCTCATTAAAGTCAGAAATAATGGCCTCCCGCAAGACAAAGTCTACAAAGCACTTCCAGGATTCCTCTGATCTTTCTCTGAATGTATTCACATCTCATATCTTTGTAAGGGTTATGCAATTCACAGCCTCCTCCATCCTGAAACTCCTCTTCCTCGGCTTCTAGGATACCTGCTGGTCTTTTGCAAGTATGATCCTAAACAGTTGGTTTCTTTCTCTCCCTTTCTTTTAAAAATATTTATTTATTTGGCTTCCCCAGGTCTTAGTTATAGCTTGTGGATCTTAGTTCCCTGACCAGGGAGCGAACCCAGACCCTCTGCATTGATAGCTCAGAGGCTTAGCTACTGGACCATCAGGGAAGTCCCATGAAAAAGTTGGTTTCTTTGGGTTCTACCCTTAGCATGCTTTTTTCACTATGTGCTCTCCTTGCCAATTTCACTTAAACTCATGTTTTGAAGTTCCACTTATATGGTAATAATCCCCAAATCTCTATCTCTGGTCCCTGAGTTCCGTACCTGCATAACCAACTGTGTGCTGGCTAGAGTCACCTGAATACCTCCTCAGCTCCATATGCTTCACATTCTTTACATCCAACATGGAATTCATCATCTTTACCTCTTATCCTATTTTGCTCTGAATTCTCCTTCTTGATTTGTAGCATCTCCATCTGCTCAGCTGCCCAGCCAGGAACCTGGACTTTTCAATATACATCTTTCTCCAGGGCTTCATTTGCAAACCAGCCACCAGTTCTGGAGTCTTTCTTTCGAGGATGCTCCCTTTTGTCATTCCTGATGCCACTCTGTTAGCTGAGCTTCTCTTTGTATCCTGCTTGGACTGTGGCAGTGGTCTCCTGTATTCTCTCCTTGCTTCCACGATGCCCAGCCCCTGTCCCACATAACACTCAACACGCTGCTCCAGGGCAATGCTTCCAAAATGTGGAGTTACTCTGTAAGCATCCATATTCAATCGGACAGAGCTTAAGCTCTTCCATGTTACATCAATGTATTTACATGACATGACATGAGCACATTCTTTGCCTCAGGGCCTGCCCTTGCTCGTTCTATGACATGGATGGCATGCTACTTGCAGTTACCCCAATCTCCTGTTGGTGCTTCCTAGCCCTGCATTCAGACTGTCCTTACAGCATCCTGCATCCTCTCTCCTCCATCATATCTTTGGATCCATTAGCTCTTTAATCTGTCCTTTCAGTTGGCTGAGCACATTCCTTTGTGGACACAAGGGAATAAACTTGTGAAGTCAAGACCAAGTTTATGAGTAGGCAGGATGGGTGCCTACCCATGTGGTTTAAATAATGAGGCTTAGTAAAGCTCATAACTAATTATATTTCATTGTTTAAAATTATTTCGCTATTGGGTCATTCCTTTTGTTGCCTTTGTCTTTTTGTTTTTGGAGAATCCTCTGTAAATTTCTGTGGGAGGAGGTTAATCCCATGAACTTTTATCATCCCACACATTACAGAAGGGGGCTCATGGCAGTCAGCTGAGAGTGAGGCTCTTGGTAAAATGGGGCACAGGATGAAAACCTGCACTGAGCATGTAGAGGCATGTTGCTACACAGAGAGAGGAGAACAATCAATATAATGTCTATATTGCAGAACTAACCTGGTTGAATCATGTGGATGATACCAGAAAGTTCAGTTCAGTTCAGTTGCTCAGTCATGTCTGACTCTTTGCGACTCCATGGACTGCAGCACCCTAGGCCTCCCTGTCCATCACCAATTCCCGGAGTTTACTCAAACTCATGTCCATCAAGTCAGTGATGCCATCCAACCATCTCATCCTCTGTCATCCCCTTCTCCTCCTGCCTTCAATCTTTCCCAGAATCAGGGTCTTTTCCAGTGAATTCTTCCCATCAGTTCAGGTCAGTCGCTCAGTCGTGTCTGACTCTTTGTGACCCCATGAACCACAGCACGCCAGGCCTCCCTGCCCATCATCAACTCCCAGGGTCCACCCAGACCCATGTCCATTGTGTTGGTGATGCCACCCAACCATCTCATCCTCTGTTGTCCCCTTCTCCTCCTGCCCTCAATCTTTCCCAGCATCAGGGTCTTTTCAAATGAGTCATCTCTCCACATCACGTGGCCAAAGTACTGCAGTTTCAGCTTCAGCATCAGTCCCTCGAAAGAACACCCAGGACTGATCTCCCTTAGGATGGACTGGTTGGATCTCCTTGCAGTCCAAGGGACTCTCAAGAGTCTTCTCCAACCAACTAACACCACCAGGAAGTTAGGACTCAAATTAATGCCCAGGTGACTAGAAATGAGAAAAGATAAAAAGATTTCCTGAATAATACAGCATCATCACCTATGGATCCCTGTGTTCATTTCCTTAAAAAACAGATTGTCAAAGAGAGATTGTATTATTGGATCTTGTGAGATGGGCCAATATATCATCTGAGCTTTGGAAATAAAATATAAAGATAATGCACTTCGCATCCTATAGGTGGTTGGAGGTAGATCGAGCAAGAAATTATGTGACTGCCAAAAAACTAGGAAGTAAAGGAAGGCAGGAAGAGAAAGACATGTGCAACAAATTCGTGTTGAGCATCTACCCAGAGAGTATTATTCCACGGAGATGGTATTGGATGAGTGTGGGCCCCATCCCTGCTGTGAGTATCCGCTTGGCATATGACAGGTGCTCAGTATAAATGTTTGTGGAAAGAAGGAAGGAATGAGGGATAGTGGCATAAACAAGTGCCCTATTGTTAGCTGCTTTAGAATAGCTTAAAGCAAATGGCTATTAAAAATTTACTGTTTAGCTTTTCACCCTGTGGTATGTTCTTGCCCACAGCGTGTTCCTGTAGAAAATTCACACTATATCTATTGCTCATTAAGGTGAGGGAGCACTTTATCAGGCTAAGTGGCCTATCCATCAGTTCAACATGTTAAATCTGAGGAGTTATTAAAGCAGACAGCAAGGGAGTGGCATAGCTGGGGTTCTAAAATCAGGTACCAAGAGCAGCCCAGCCAATCATGTACCGAGGCTCTGTTGCTGAGGTGGACTCAGAGGACACTTCCCTGCTTGTCTATACCTCTCCTCTGGACAGGCCAGCCATCTGGCACATGCCCAGAAAGGGAGAATAAAGGCAGTACTGTGCTCAGGGCTCAGGTAAGCTCCATCTTTGTTTTCTGAACCATCTCAGTTACTTGCAGGGCCCAGAACAATGGGGAGAGGGCAAGCTTCTAACTTTCGATCAGAGGTGTTTATGTGTGTTCTGGGCCAGTTTTGTAAGACAGCTGCCTTAATAAAGGATTTATCAGGACAATAAAACAAGAGAGGAAAGAGCCTAAAGATGCTCTGGTGAGGACGGCTCTTTTATTCTATGAGAGTCTAAGAGGGTTAGGACTTCCCTGGTGGCTCAGACAGTAAAGTGTCTGCCTACAGCGCAGGAGACCTGGGTTCAATCCCTGGGTTGGGAGGATCCCCTGCAGAAGGAAATGGCACCCCACTCCAGTATTCTTGCCTGGAAAATCCCATGGACAGAGAGTCTGGTGGGCTACAGTCCATGGGGTCACAGAGTTGAACACAACTGAACGACTTCTCTTCACTTCCTAGTTAGGCAGTTTTGGGGGTTTCAAAGATGGCTTGTTCTAACCAATGAAGCAGTTTTTTTAATTGAAATTGAGCATTTTGACCATGTGACAGTCACCAAGTACTTTTCCATGTAACCCACCGTCAACATTCCAGTTCCACTGGACTCTTTCCTAAGTGTCTGCCTTGTGTGCACATTAGGCGGGAGGACTAAGAGGCAGAGTCCAGGCTGCTCCTGGGCTTGTGGAGGTCACCAGGAACACTTACTAGTGCCCTGCACACCACCTCGCACGAACAGAAGTTTAATATAGAGTTATTTATAAGCCTTCTGACCACAGTGATTCAATTACTCAGTTATTCATAATTCACCCATATGTTCACCACACTTGTCTTGAGCACCTGCTATGTGCCTTTCATACAGAGATGAATTAGCAACAGCTTCCTTGTCCTTGAGAAGCATTTTAGAGCCTAGTGGGGGAGCAGACAATTACAATGCAATGGAAATTGTGTTCCAACAGAAATTCACATAAGGAGCGATCTTTCCTGACAGAAGGAGGAAAAAGGTACTCTAGGCAGAGAGAAGAGTATATATGAAGTGTGAGAAGGCTGGAAGAGAGCATGTGAGGGCCAGGAAACTGTTAGATCTTAGGTGTAGTGCATGGTAGGGTAAGTGCTGACGAAGCATTTGGGGAGCCTGGAAGAGGGAGTGGTGAGAAATGAGGCTTCAGAGGCAACGAAGGGTTGCCTATAGTGAGACCAAGGGAAATGAGAATGAGACCAGCTATGGCCTGAATTCCTTTCCGTAGGCCCCAGGAAGTCCCCTGCACATCTCAAACAGTGTGAAGAGTGGGATCAACAACATGGAAAGATGTAGTTCTGGAAATTAGTGGATCAAATAGAGGACCATTATATTAATGCAAGAAAGAGATGATGAAGAAATGAATTGGGCCTGGACAGTAAGTGTGGAAGGAGAGGAGTGATTCAAAAGGTAACTGGTAGTCAAAGGTAATGGTCGTGAGAGGTGGTGTGTGTGGAGTCAGGACAGGGTTCAGAGAGTGTAAACTCACCTCAGGACAGAATTTAGAGGGTGTCCATACTCAGTAATAAAGAATGATCACATTTTAATGCATTTTAAGCAATACAAATTAATGCTAAATAAGCCCCCACAATTAACAACATAACACATTTTAAAATAGAGACAGATCATTAAGGCCAATTTTTCCTTTGACAGCTGGCTTCAGTATGGCTTGACATACTTTATTTATTTAAAATGTTGGTAGATTGTTCGTTATGGTTTTTTGATATGATTTTTATTTTTTTTAATATTGCATTAAATGATGATTGTCTTAATTACTATCTTTTAGGTTGTTGCTGTTTAGTCACTCAGTCATGTCCGACTCTTTGTGATCCCATGAACTGCAGCACGCCAGGCTTCCCTGTCCTTTACTGTTTCCCAGAGTTTGCTCAAACTCATGTCCCTGAGTTGGGGATGCCATCCAACCATCTCATTCTCTATCGCCCTCTTCTCCTGCCCTCAGTCTTTCCCAGCAGCAGGGTCTTTTCCAATGAGTTGGTTCTTTGAATCAGGTGGCAAGTCTTCTAAGGATGCCTCTTAAATTCTGTGCCAAAGCAGGTCCCTCATTCTTCTCACCCCAGTCCTGGCCCTGGAATAGGTCTGGGGTCAGAGAGGGGGGTGTCAGGAAAGATGTAAAGATGTAAGATATACTAAGGTCCCAGTAGGAAGTCTTTCTCGATTGAAGGATTGCACAGTCAGCTTCTAAAAGTGACTTTCTTCCCAGACACCTTTCCTCTGCCCACCACAGCTTGGCATTTCCTGCTAGGAATTTTCACCAAGTGAAGACTTCATTCAGACCATGCCTGTTGCCCTCCCTCTGAGCAAACTGAGTTTGGGTCTCCCATGATGAAACATACATACAGCTTGTATACCACTTGCCTAAATGCTACAAATGCTTTAGAATAAGCATGGAAATTGGTTTCTAAGCTCCAGCAGTTTCTAAAATAGGAGTGGTTTAAAATAAAGCGGTGCTATAAAAGGGATTCCTATAGAGCAGATTGTGGAAAATGGTGGTGAGCCTCTAAAACTGAAAACCTGGGGAAAGAGTCATCAAGGGCTTCCAGTCAGTGCTGGAAAGGGTACCTGAGAGGGAAACGTGGTCTGCCAGGGGAGAAGTCAGCTCCATCTCCAGCTCCTCGGGGCCATGAAACTCATTTCTATCCATTCCCTGAAGCCGCTTTTCACTTTATATCCTGGACTGATGCAGAAGTAATATATTCTGTCAGTGCAAAAATTTGGCTTAAAAAAATACCGTGGCCTTTGGAAATCTAGGAGGGAATTGGGGGGAGGGGCTTCCAAATTAATTGCAATGCATAGCTGGAGTACAGTGGGCATGGTGAGGGGAGGGTATGGACAAGGCAATGTTTGGGTGAAGAAAATGGGTGGGAAGAAATGGGCAGTGGGGGAGTTGGATGATGAAGAGGGGTAGATGGACATGTGAGTGGAGCTGTCTGATAGCTTCAGTTTCCTTAGAGAAGTTGGAGAAAATATTGCTTTCTGAGAGTCTGGGGTTGGGATGAATCTTTGGCAAGATTGTGAAGGTTAAGAGAAGGGGAAAGAGGATTGATCAAAGACCCTGTGTGGATCTTCGTGAGTCCTTGCGGACCTTCTGCACTTGGAAGCCACGGATGCACTTGTCTCCAGTCTACACAGCTGCAGGATTATTTAGAGGCATTTGTTTAGTTAGGCAGTTTTGGCTGCAGTGGGTCTTTGTCGCTGCATGCGGGTTTTCTATAGTTGCAGGGCGCTGGTTTCTTGTTATTGCAGAGAACGGGCTTTAGAGTGTGGGCTAGTAGTTTTGTGGGGCACGGGCTTAGTTGTTCTGAGGCATGTGGAATCTTCCCAAATCAGGGATCGAACCAGTGTCCCCTGCATTGGCAGATGATCTCTTAACCACTGGACCACCGGGGAGGTCCACCAATTGCATGACTTTCATCTCTGGGAAAAGGCTTGGAGAAGCCAGGCCCTGGGACTGAAGCCAGGTTGGCAGTATGTAAGGCAGATGAGGGGTTAGGGGTGAGGGAGCTGGGCAGTGTCGAAGAAGAAGGAGAGTTTACCAGTAGCCAGCATCTGGGAGGGGTGCAGCGGGGAGTGACCAATGAGACCCGTGATGAAGCAGGGAGAAACCAACAATGCTGAAGAGTCTTAAGCATACAACTGTTCCATCACTTGTTGAAAGTACAGGATGCAGCTGAGGGATGCTGTGTGTTATAGGGTCCTGCTGAGGCAGGAGCAGCCCCAGGTCAGCAGAGGTAGCGACACCATGTGAGCTCCCTGGCAACCAAGGCCCCTTTTACTCTGGTGGTGTCCCTACAATCACAGTGACCTCTGTGTTATTACATTACTGTCTCTTCTCTTGAAATGCAACCACACAGGCCCCTCTTCAGCAGAATAAGGCATCTTTTCTGCCTCTCTGGAGTGCCATGTAGGAATAGGCATCCCTGTATGGAAGACTTACTTCGTCAGTAGCACTGTAAGTTTCCCCCAGAACCCCCACTCATCCTAAAATTGATAAAATATGACAGTCAATAGGGCTTCCTTCGTGGCTTAAATGGTAAAGAATCTGCCTGCAATGCAGGAGATCTGGGTTCCATTCCTGGTTCAGGAAAACCCCGTGGAGGAGGAATAGCAACCCACTCCTGTATTCTTTGCCTGGGAAATTCAATGGACAGAGGAGTCTAGTGGGCTATAATCCATGGGGTTGCAAGAGTCAGACAAGACTGAAGCGACTAAACAACGGCAGCGGCAATGAGTCAATAAAGCAGACACCATCCTCAGGTTGCTAATGAAGACAGGCTCTGCTAACAGTTCTTACGACTGTACTGAATACAGCTGTCAAGCCAGTGGGGAATTGGAGAAGGTGGTGTGCAATTAACCTGGTTGGAATTAGGCCAAGGAACCCAAGGTTAATGGCCCTGGGAATGGGAACATTAATGACCACCGATGGTCAAGCCCCTTTTTGTCTTACTCATTAGAGCTGCCTTTTCTATTCTGCGAGAGCCTGGCCTCTGGCCCTCGGACGGAGGGTATGGAGAGTTGCCACTCCCCCAGATGATGTGTTGTGCATTCTGACAGCTTCTGCCTAGCGCTTGATTTCCCCATCACAACATCCAGGTATAGTGCACAGCAGATCCCAAACATGCCCGCCATCTGCTGAGTGCCGCTGACAAACACACTATACATATTCATGCACACAAACCACTCTGGGTGTTCATCCGACAGACTGACAAACGTGTGACACCCCCTTGCTTTCCCCTGTTTAGTGCTGGTGTTCCATTTTCTACACGCTCCTGGGTAAGCTGGAATAGAATCTTTAACCATGCCAAAATGTGTCCTCAGTCACATTGGACGGTGACAGAGTTATTAACATGTGAATCTTCACGGCCTTACACCCTAACGTGATTGACAAAGAGGATGCTATTTCTGTCCACTCCCTATCTCTTTTTCCCTATTCCTTTTACCCTCTGAAAGAGAAGTCTACCTTTGCTGGAGCTAATCTCCTGTGATAAGCTTTTGTAATGCAAATTTGGGACACTGGGTGGATAGAACCGGAGTGGGGGTGATGAGGTGTAAACTCAGAGGAGGGATGAAAAAAGCCTAGGCCCAGCAAAGGAGCAAGAACCATCCAATTCAGGATGGCAGCAGTTTGCTGGGGAAGCTGAGCCCAGGGCTAGGAAAGAAGAAGCTTCCAGGGAGCTGTGTAGGGTGTGAGAAAGAAAGTAGAGGCAGGGGAAGATGAATTTTAGAAGCCTGGTTGATATTCTCAATCAATCTCTTTGGGCATCTGTAGAGAGAGATGAATTTGCTCTCAGTTTTAATTCTGTCTGGTTGCTGGAGAGCTTTCCCTCCCATGGAGGACACTGGGATTATATGGATTATCCCATCATGTATAACTGGGGGCTGAAGTTTGAGGTTCAAAGGACAGCGACCTTGCATTCTCCTCTTGACCTAAGAGTCAGAAACACAGTTTTGAGGCATCTCCTTCACTAATGGGCTTCCCTGGTGGCTCAGAGGTTAAAGCGTCTGCCTGCAACGCGGGAGACCTGGGTTCGATCCCTGAGTCGGGAAGATCCCCTGGAGAAGAAAATGGCAACCCACTCCAGTAGTCTTGCCTGGAGAATCCCATGGACAGAGGAGCCTGGTGGGCTACAGTCGACGGGTCGCAAAGAGTCGGACACGACTGAGTGACTTCACTTCACTTCCTTCCCTAATGGATTTTAACAAAGAGTGTATTGAAAATTCATGAGTACCAAGACATTCCCTGCTATCCACAATTGCAAGTCTCTAGAAGGCTCTATGATCACCCATCAGTTTTGTACCTTCTTATATAAGCCTTTCAGGAAGTCTCAGGAGGAGATATTATTTCCCCATTTCATGGATGTGAAAACTGAGGTCCAGAACCCTAGAGTGACTCACTGGTCTGTGGTTAGGTTACAAGATTCATAAGAAGCAGCTCAACTCAGGGTTCATGTGTGAATTTTTATAAAAGGGGAAATGAACATAGAGGGGAAAATATTGAAATGTGCAAATAGTTCTTAAATAGAGGCAGAAATTCAGTAAAAACCACAAGGCTCCCGGATTCCGGATGCCTGCCTCTCCTGGGTGGTTCTCTAACACGCGGTCACTTTGAGCTTTTTGCTGAGAGTGAGAACCACAGAGGAACAGAGACGCAGCTCTGTGAATCTGTCTATTCACCTCACACCTTAGCTTCGCATGGCCGGTGTTCCTCTGTTCACAAAGCGCTTTTCTCTGGATCCAGCAAAAGTGTGGTGGGGGACTCAGAGCCTGTCCTCTGCCTTTGGCAGTGAAGGGCTGAGTATTGGTAGGCAAGGTGAAGATGTCCATGCCATGTCCATGCCATGCTGACAGCCTTGGCATTGCCTCGGCAAATCTGCAAGATAATTCAAGCCATTAAATCAGCCCAAATCACTTGTGGTGACTGTCATTTTCCTGTGTGAACATCTCACTGGCTGAACACCAGCATCTCAGTAGCCACAGTGCCCTAATTTTCTTAACTGGAGACAACAAAACCAAAGGTAGTGAGTAGGAGGAGGGACCGAGTCCCAGGGGCACTCTCTCCAGGGAAGTCTCTTGGGCTTAAATACATCTAAAGTGGATCTGAAAGAAAGCGGTGATTACAGGCTAATTTTCTGCCTGCATTATGTTAAGTGTACCATCGCTACACAAACAGCAATTGCTTTATGCCAGAAATCTTTTGACTGAATTCCTCTTATTGGTAAATTTTGTATTAAAAAAGAGAGAGCTTGAAGAAAGATCTTTCTATTTAAAGGTGAGACTATTCAGCACACCAGTAAAAGACATGAGATGGGCAGGGAGCCAGAAGATACTTTCCCCTTTTAAGTGCAAATACTAGCGAAGGAGAGATGGTCTAGTAACTTTGCAGGGAAGGGTCTGGGAGGACCACACTGTTAGCTTGAAAAGGATACATCTCTACCTCCTGCAAACACCCTTGGTTTTCTGGCAAGAAAGCTGACAGCGGAGCAGAGGTGAGCAGAGGCTGGTAAAAGTAACCATTCCTGAGTCATTCCAGATGGGAGTGAGGGGGGACTGGTGAGATCTCCTTTTCCTGAATCAATACTGCCCGTTCCTAGGGGTAATGGAAGTCACCTGGGCCACTGCACTGAGACCCTCTTTCAGGGGCTGAGTCCTATAGGCAGTTTTATCATAGTCATTCATTCACTCATCATCTAATCTGTGAACATTTTCTAAACACCTTCTAAGTTGCAGATTATGGGCCATGCCCAGGGAATTAAAAAAACAGTCATGAAAAGGAAGCTGGGAGCATGATAGTCAAACAGGAATAGAACACGGGCTCTGAAATCAGAGAGATCTGAATAAAGATTTTCACCAAAGCTTGTCTTGCCTGGGATACATAGCTTATGACTTCGTACTTGTAAATTGGGATATGGGGATGGATTACTGATACCTGCTTCAGAGAGACATTGAAAGGATTAATAATGCATATAAAGCAATGATCAGAGAGCCTGTTGCCAATTCAGAGCTCAAGAACTGTGAGTTGTTCCACCCTCCCTCTGAATTCTCATTTGGTACCTCATGTCCAAGTGTCCAACTCTTTGCCACCCATGGACTGTAACCTATCAGGCTCCCTGCCCATGGGATTCTCCAGGCAAGAATACTGGAGTGGGTTGCCATTTCCTTCTCCAGAGGATCTTTCCGACCCAGGGATCAAACCCAGGTCTCCTGCACTGCAGGCAGACGCTTTACCATCTGAGCGTCTCCTTTAAGCCCTTGTCAGTTCCTGGCAAGCAAAGAGCAGACTCATTGGAAAAGACCCTGATGCTGGGAAAGAATGAGGGCAGGAGGAGAAGAGGGCAATAGAGGATGAGATGGTTAGATAGCATCACCGACTCACTCAATGGACGTGGGTTTGAGCAAGCTCCGGGAGATAGTGAAGGAGAGGGGAGCCTGGCAGGCTGCAGTCCATGGGGTCACAAAGAGTCAGACATAAGTTAGTGACTGAACAACCAGAACTTACAACCTTCAGTAGGAATAGAACACGGGCTCTGAAATCAGAGAGATCTGAATAAAGATTTTCACCAAAGCTTGTCTTGCCTGGGATACATAGCTTATGACTTCGTACTTGTAAATTGGGATATGGGGATGGATTACTGATACCTGCTTCAGAGAGACATTGAAAGGATTAATAATGCATATAAAGCAATGATCAGAGAGCCTGTTGCCAATTCAGAGCTCAAGAACTGTGAGTTGTTCCACCCTCCCTCTGAATTCTCATTTGGTACCTCATGTCCAAGTGTCCAACTCTTTGCCACCCATGGACTGTAACCTATCAGGCTCCCTGCCCATGGGATTCTCCAGGCAAGAATACTGGAGTGGGTTGCCATTTCCTTCTCCAGAGGATCTTTCCGACCCAGGGATCAAACCCAGGTCTCCTGCACTGCAGGCAGACGCTTTACCATCTGAGCGTCTCCTTTAAGCCCTTGTCAGTTCCTGGCAAGCAAAGAGCAGACTCATTGGAAAAGACCCTGATGCTGGGAAAGAATGAGGGCAGGAGGAGAAGAGGGCAATAGAGGATGAGATGGTTAGATAGCATCACCGACTCACTCAATGGACGTGGGTTTGAGCAAGCTCCGGGAGATAGTGAAGGAGAGGGGAGCCTGGCAGGCTGCAGTCCATGGGGTCACAAAGAGTCAGACATAAGTTAGTGACTGAACAACCAGAACTTACAACCTTCAGGCATCAAACTGGGAAGTCGCTTCCTCGTATCCAAGTGCCCAGCTCTTTGCCATCCATGAACTGTAACCTATCAGGCTCCCTGTCTATAGGATTCTCCAGGCAAGAATACTCGAGTGGGTTGCCATTTCCTTCTCCAGAGGATCTTCCCGACCCAGGGATCAAACCCAGGTCTTCTGCATTGCAGGCAGACGCTTTACCATCTGAGCGGCTCCTTTAAGCCCTTGTCAGTTCCTGACAAGCGAGATACAATCTAGGAAGTCCATTTCTGCCGGGCTTCAGAGGGTTAATCAGAGGCAAAGCTAGGTGGCTGCTGGTCAGGGAGCAGAGGGGACCCCATCTGAGAACATCTCACTGTTGGCAGAGGAGGTGACTGATGGTTGGCCCTGAGAAACCAAGGTTGAGAAGACAGGGCTGAGTGAGCCCGTGGTGCCATCCACTCCCTCCTGCAGCCCGTTACCGCATGTGCTGTGGACCACTCTTCTGTCTGTAACTGGGCTTTAGGGCCCTGCTGGTGGTGCCACCTCGACCCTCATTTCCACTCCTCGTACCTGACTCACCTCCCGGTTCCAGAGGATGGAATCTCCTTCTCGTCTTCCTTTCTGAGCATCAGCAGTGAGGCTCTGTTCATCATCATCATCATCAGACACTGCATCTCTGCCAAGTGTCCTTCATCCTGCCTTCTGAAGTCAGTCACCAGTATTAACTGGGCCTCCAGTAAGGGGCCATTGCTCAGCTTGGTATATAAAATGTGTTCTCTAAGTTAAGTCTCAAAACAAATCTGTCAGATGGTACCATCCCCATTTTCCAGAGGATATGACATGCTCAGACAAACAAAGTAATTCATCCAAGGTCACACAACTCATCATAGGTGAAATGTGGATTACAGTCTGCTCTGAGTCTCTCCTAGAAATACAGTCCTACACCCCTCTTCTCTCCCTCACAACTGTGCCCTTGAGGCTGCATTCAACCTTGGAGGCTGTTAGTCATTTAGAAGGTTCCATAATAATATGTGCACTGCAGGAGCCTGGGGTCAACATGTTCAAGGAAAGTAAAATACACACCTTGGCGCTGGCACTTGACACTTGGAGATAAGTTTAAATTAAGTCCCAGGTTCCCCCTGGGGATGGCTGGAGGGTAAGCTAAACTTCCCTGGTCTCCAAACTCTGTCTGCAAAAAGTTGACTAATAACTAATTTATAGCTTATTCTCAACTGCCACACAAATCTTTATTCCATTTAGGAATTAATGATCCTGCCGAGTGTCCTCCGAATGTCCTCCATATGACCACCTCCTTGGTGGTCCAAGACTGAGGCTTAGCATTCTTCTGGGGTTCTGGGAAGGTCCCATTTCTTACGTGTCCTCCTGACCCTGAAGACATTTGCTGGAGTTGTTGAGGTTGAATAGGGCAGGAATTCCTACCCCTACACCACCACACAGACCTGCAAAATAATCTAGACACAATGCCCAACTGGTACCCGGCACTGAGGGGCCTTTCTGTAGCTCTCTGTTCCCTTGGAACCCAATTCTCCCTTCTCTGCATATCCCAATCTCTGGGCCTCCTCCCAGCCTCCTGTGTCAAGGAATTCATAAACTTGGATTGTAATAAGAACAACTAAGTGTCTTTTGATGTTGGCCTGGGAGTTTGATTTTCGCTTCTTTCATTTTAAAGGAGCGGAGCCCCACACCCCTCCCTGGTCCAGATCCCCTAGAGCGTGGGGATGGCTTCCTAAGGCATCAAGCTCTCTCCCTGGCAGGTTGAGCATCTCCCGTCGGCATGACTGACGGTCACTCTAGTCGATTTTCCTCTTTTCCTTTCTATCCACACTCTTCTCCAGTTTCTCTTCTCCCCCGTCCTCTCATGCAGCCTTGCTCAAAATCGCTGAGTCAACAAGCTCTTTTCCTGCTGCACGTCTCAGAAAGCAGACAAATAGCAGGAGGCCACCCTGGATGGACCGTAAATAATGCATAGAGCACAGAAACAGCTGGAGAGGCCCTCTGATTACAAAGAGATCTTTAGATAACAGAGCATCCCACTCACTCTTCTTAATACCCTAGTTCTTCATTCTGAGAGGCGCCCACCTGCTCATTCATCAATAGAGACCCCCAGTGAAGGACAGTGTTTCTCCTGTGGTCTGACCCCAGCTCTACCACCAGGGAGGCCTGTCTGACATCCTCTTGTGATGCTATTCCTTGGGCCCCTGGACCCCTGTGGTAATGGTGGCTAGGCTAAACCAGTTCAGGCCTTATATTTCATTATTTTAAACTCTTGCTATGATTTTGATGTCTTGGTACTTGCTGAATTCTGGAAAAGATGAGACCTCTAGCTTAGTGCCCTGATATACTTTAAATATAGTGCCTCAGAAGTTCCATATTTAGGACTAAGGGCTTGGTGAATACTGGATGCTCCAAGCAGAAACCTATAAAGCCAGTTATTAGCATTTCCAGTTTCAGTTGAGGAAATTACAACTCAGATAAGTTAATTGATTAGTTCTAGGTCATCGAGCTAAGAAATTATAAACCTAAGATTGAAATCCAGTATCTGTGACTTCATCTTCCATATTCATTTTTCTTTCTGCTGATTAGGAATCAGGATGAAGAAACTCACACAGCAGAGTAGATCAGCCAGGGCAGGAGCAGAGAACAGAACTCCAGTTGGGTCAAAGGAAGGTAGGGTCTATGTGCTTTTATTTGCAAAGTAGAAATAGAGACACAAACATAGAGAACAAATGTGGGAACTAAGGGGGAAGGGTGTGTGGGATATGAACTGGGAGATTGGGATTGACACATATATCCAGTAGATAACTAATGAGAACCTACCATACAACACAGGGAACTCTACTCAGCGTACTGTGGAGACCTAAATGGGGAGGAAACCCCCCAAAAATGATAAAAATAAACATATAACTGATTCACTTTGCTGTATAATGGAAACTAACGCAAAATTGTAAAGCAGCTATGCTCCGATAAAAATTAATTTAAAAAAAGTCGGGGGGGAGTCAGGGTCAGGAAGAGGAGAAGGACATGTTTGTAGGCAGGATATAGGAAATCCAGCAGGAATGTTGAGGCTTCCAGCGATTCCCCATCAAGGGAAGCCGTTCTCACCTCTAGGCCTGGAGGGAAAAGAAGCAGAATGGTATAATCATAGACAAGTAAGAGCGGAGCCAAGGAAGAGACTCTGCCCTCCAGGATCTGCACCTCGGAAGGCTTGGCCACTGTCAGGACTCAGCCTGAAGCACAGAAGAAACAGGAGTAAAGAGCCACCTTCTTGACGAGGCGTTTGACAAACACACCTGGAACCAACCAGCGAAGGAGAAAGTGATGCATTTCATTGGTAGAGTCAGCAACCCTGATACACAGCAGAGTAGAGAAGGGAGGCGGCGGCCTGTAGGGGGCTGGACCGGGAGAATCACCCGGATGGAGAGTCAGCACCAGGTTCTTTATCGTTTGACGTGTGCACGAGTCACTGCCTCCATCCCCAGGCTCTTTGCCCAGGGCTGGATTTCCCATGAAGCTGATGAAGTTTAAGCTTCGAGGTCTATAAGCATTGTGTCTCACTGCACGGCAGCCTATCTAGAAACTTGATGGCCTAAAACAAAAGTGATTTCTTATTTCCTCCATTTCCGTGGGTTGGCCAGGTGGTTCTTCTGCCTCTCAAGGTGCCAGCTGGAGTCATGGGTCACTTGTGCAGCTGATTTCAGCCGGGAGCTCAGCTGGGTCCGAATCGTATGGACGGCTCCCCTCCATTGTTTGGGGCCCTCGCTTCTCCTGCACACTTTCTCAAGAACTCTCATCATTCAGCACTCCAGCCCAAACCTCCTCCCTTGGCAGCTGGCTTCTAAACAAGCGACAGCAGGAGCTCAGTTCTCATACTATTATTGGTCAAAAAAAGTGGCCGATTCCAGGGGAGGGAAGAGCAGCATGCATGTACAGAGCAGGAAAAGACCTTGGGGGGGTTTACAGCTCACCTATGCTCCCCAAGACCCTGGCTGGGGTCATCCAGCGGCCACATCCATCTGTACTCCCCAAGGATGGGAACATCTAAGACAGGCTCAACCCACTGTGTCTTGGGACAGTCTGTTACATAGTAAGAGCTAACAGACACTGAGTCCTGGGGAGAAATAGTCAAATCTATTTGGTAAATGTAGCAAAGTAAGACAGTTTAACTGCAGCTAATCAGGACTTGTGTTACTGTTGATCTGACATCACATTCATATACCGTCCCTGTTATCAGGCAGGTACCACTGAATGGGCCATAAACATGCTGAGGATCCAGCTCAGAGGGATTTGAGCTGGACTTACTTTGATGCACACTTTACATAGTTTCCTGTCACTTCCACGCACATGAGACCCTTGCTGGCTGCTCGGATGCAGTCACGGCTCCCAGAGTGATCCCATTGCCTTGGAACACGCAGCGACTCTACATCGCTGTGCTGTGTGAGTGTGCCCTCAGAGCCCCGAGCTGGGAATATGTAGGGAGCGGAGGAAAGACAAGGTTTGGATGGTAAGAAGCCCGAGGCTAGTCTGTGGAATATTCCTCCAAATATCACAGCACACAAATGAAAGAAGTCTGATGGATGTTTTTCTAGATTTGGCCCGAATCCTGAGAATTCTCATGACACTAACGATCATGATTTGAGAAGCTAGAAGAAACTGCTCTAAACTATCAATTTAAAAAATCTGCCATGCTAGAGGACATTGGATTTAGCTTTTATTTTTTTTTCTGTAGAAACTATTATGAAATCATTATCGTGTGAAGAATTGATAATATATATATATAGCTAATCAGTCAATCCTAGAGGGATCAACCCTGAATATTCATTGAAAGGACTGATGTTGAAGATCCAATACTTTGGCCCCCTGATGTGAAGAGCTGACTCATCGGAAAAGAGTTGGGAAAGATTGAGGGCAAAGGAAAGGGGTAACAGAGGATGAGATGGTTAGAAGGCAAGAAAGTATTACTGAAATGTATTGGGAGAGAATTAATATCAATGTTATTTTTTCTAGAGTTTC
Source organism: Madoqua kirkii (assembly GCA_006408675.1). Taxonomy (NCBI): domain Eukaryota; kingdom Metazoa; phylum Chordata; class Mammalia; order Artiodactyla; family Bovidae; genus Madoqua; species Madoqua kirkii. The sequence continues at coordinate 80,665 of SJYC01133809.1, read as the reverse complement.
TGACCTTTGTGGGTACTTTCTATCTTTTAAAAATGTACAAGTTGCAACTTCTCACTGTAAATACACACATACTTTTTTCTCAAAAGTTAAATTTATTTCTTTTCTTAATTGAAGTATAGTTGCTCCACAATATTATGTAAGTTAGTTGTACAATATAGTGATTCACAGTTTCAAAGCTTACTTCCATACTTATTTTTCTGTTTGTAATTTCATGTTCTTTTTTTTAAGAGAACCTCAAAACTATTTAAGCTTCAGGCCCCACTGAATCTGGGCCATGTCTGCATCTAGACCAGGGACAATCAAAGGATACTCACTAATAACATCCTGGAGCTGGTGCTATCTCTCAGCATGGGAGAGTCGAGCTCAGTGTAAAATGACTTATCTGGGTTGTCTTTCTGGGGAAATAGAGATTCAGAGGATCCCAGAACAAGATAAGACAAGATGAGCCAAGAAAAACTGTGCAGAAGAAAGTTGTCTCACCTTGTAGCTGCTGAGGCAGAATGAGAACAGTGGCTTGTGGCCATGCGACCCTCTCAATTCTGAAGCTCCCTGACATCTGGGAGCACAGGATGATAGGACTGCTAATAACAGCACCGACAGCGGAGCTTGGCCCACTTGGGAAGGTATTGTTTCAGGTATCGTTTTGAGCACTTTGTGGGTATTAACTCACTGGACCCTTAACAACCTTGTAAATCTCCATGTTCCTCCCATCTGCAGCCTGGGGAAGCAGGCACAGAGAGGGACAGGACCCACCTGGGGCATGCTGGGGTGGTGGGGCTGGATATGCTTCCTTACCTAAGTACTTGCATCAGTCCAGCAACATGCAGCTTATCAAGCAGTTTTGCAGACAGCATCTCACGTGCAATCCTAATAGCCCTGAAAAAGTTGGTAGGACAGTTGCTGCTTCCCTCACGTTATGGGTGATTAATTGAAATCTAAAATTACAAAGTGACTTATTCATGATCACATAGCCAGTAAGCCGAGGTATTGGAACTGAAAGCAGACTCTTGTGTGCTTTTCATTATATCACGCTGTGGATTAATACGTTTCAGCCCAAGTACTTTTCAGTTTCTATAACATCTTTATGTATAACGCTAATGTAATAAGGTCTACCACTTTATGAAAAGGTGTTATTATCCCAATGCTACCATAGAGAAATGAACGAGGCAAAGACACAGCACACAGGCGGCACCTGAGCCCTGGCTTTTTTCTCCAAATTCACAGGCACACAAACTCAAATTCACACACTCCCTCACCAGTGGCAGTGCCACCAGGCTGCTTGCCAAATCCTGAACGCGGCTTGGCCCTGGGGGGGAACAGAAGGCAGAACCAATGCCTTAGGACTTGGAAGTGCCTCGTGAGCCGAGGAAATTTTGAGAGGATTGGTGTGGCTGCAACAGAGGGTAGACAGATGTCAAACTGGAAAACAATTAGGACCAGAGGGTGAGGACTTTGGGTAGCATGATGGGAGCATTATTTTGCAGAGAGTGAGTATTGGGCACACACTGAAATCTGTACTAAACAGCGGTGAATAAACTAAAGAAATTGAAGCGCATTCTTTAGCGGCAAACTGCAGTCGGGGCTGGGAGTAACACATGTATATAAGGGAAGGAGGAGAAACAACAACAAAACAAACACTTCAAAGTATTTATGAAAGAATAGATAATCTCTTAATAAAAAACTGTTTAGTCTTAGGATCACAGAATTGTAAATAAAAGGGTAATATAATAATTGTAATATTTAAAACGCCCCAGAGATTCCATGAGAACCCTGCTTACTAAATATTTTCTGTTTAAAGTTGACCAAGAGGTTGACCTAGATTGTAGCTTTATCAGTGATAAATGGGAGAATCCTCTTCTCCCCATAGTCCACTAGATTAATATTCCTTAAACACCTCAGTGGGGGTGATGATGATGGTGATAATGGTTTTGGTGATGATGATGATGGTGATGATGGTTTTGGTGATGATGGTGGTGATGATGGTTTTGGTGGTTATGGTGGTGATGATTGGTGATCATATGGTGACAGTGATGGTGATGATGATGGTTTTGATGGTTATGGTGGTGATGATGGCTATGGTGATGATAGGCCGATGATGATGGTGATGATATGGTGACAGTGATGGTGATGATGATGGTTGTAATGCCAGTGATGGTGACGGTGGTGATGATGATGGCAGCCACAGTTACTCGTCGCTGGCTCTGCTGCGGGTCACAGCTATTGCCCCTGATTCAAAGTTACTCTTTAAGTTAGGTTTGAGTGCCCCCTTTTACAGATGAATACAGTGAGGCCCAGAAACATAAGTGCCTTTCCCAAGTGGTAAACCAGAGTTTGCTGCTTCTGCTGCTGCTGCTAAATCGCTTCAGTTGTGTCCGACTCTGTGAGACCCCATAGATGGCAGCCCACTGGGCTTCCTCATCCTTGGGATTCTCTAGGCAAGAACACTGGAGTGGGTTGCCATTTCCTTCTCCAATGCATGAACGTGAAAAGTCAAAGTGAAGTCATTCAGTCATGTCCAACTCTTAGCGACCCCATGGACTGCAGCCTACCAGGCTCCTCTGTCCATGGGATTGTCCAGGCAAGAGTACTGGAGTGGGGTGCCATTGCCTTCTCCAAAACCAGAGCTTAACACAGGTTAAAAAGAAGATAAGCCTCAGAACCTTTTTCTTGCACTCTACCTCCCCATTCCTTTGCACAGAAACTAGCATTGGAATTCTGTTCTCTACTCATTTAAGGCTGAGCAACTGATGTTCATATTTATGGCATCTACACCTGAGCCTAACCTACATATTCATCCTCACTTTTTCCCCTGTAGCCTCTTATTTTAACTTTATTTCTTTACAAACTCATAATCATTTCTCCTCAAACACCTTTCCCCTAAGTGTCTATCACGAAGTTCTATTAACCCAGCTTTCTTCCAAGTACTTTTCTCAACACATTCACAAGTCTCTCTCGAATATGCTTTTCTCCAGCTCTATGAAACCCCTATGTGTCATTTAAGGTTTAGCTCTCATGTGTCAGGTGCGTAGCAAATCAATAAATATCTACTGTTATTATTATTGCTATTTTCATTATTATTATCAATCAGCCAATGAATCTTTGAGTGCCTTTGATCTGCCCAAGATCCATGAGGTGTTAGGAATACAATGACAAATAAGACACAATCGTGGGCTCCAGAAACCATAGTGAGGTGAGGGTGTGTTGGGTGAGGGGTGGAGGGCCATGTGGTAACACACACCACAGCATGTAAGACTGCCTGATGGTGCTGAGAAAAGATGAAGTCCATTCTGGAGTTATTGTAGAAAACTTTCCAGAAGGTACCTCTGAGCCTAATGAACACATTGAAATTAGCCAAGAAACACGGCTTCATGTTAGGATTAGGGGTTTTCTGAGTCACTGGATTTTAAGCACTAAAACTGGGACAGTTCCAGGCAAAGCTGACAAATATTTTTGAATGAATGGGTAAATCATGCCTAATAAGTCCATGAGTGGAATTACCCTGCACCATTGACCTCCCTCTGATGTTCTCAGACCCAAATCTGACCTGAGTCTTTGCAGCTGGCTTTGCAGGATCTCCTTACCACTGCTCCTCTGGGTGTGCATCCATGGCAGGATTTTAATAACGAAAGATGGAGAAGAAGATGTAACAGTCACCCAGGCGGGGGAGAGGACCGCCCTGGAGAATCTCTCCCCCTCTCTCCCTCCCAAGCATGTGTGTTTCATTAAAATATGTATGACAACATTTCTCCTAATATTGTTGCATTACACCATCCTTAATTACATAATTCAACATTTTCAAGGGTATTTGGAGGAAATTTGGATGGTTCATTGACTGGTATTTGAAGGAAGCTGAGAATTAAATTAGAAAACATGAGGGGAAATTAGTAGTAAAAGAGACTGATAAAGGGCCGACATGGCCCGACTTTGAGCTCATCACGTGTGCCACCTGGGGTCTTGGGTCTCTCACTCTCTGTGAAGTCGCTGTTTCCCAGACTGGTCACCAGGAGCAGGAGGATGGCGTGGTCAGAGGCTGCTGTGGGCATCACACGCCCCGCTGTTGTTTGTGTTGTGATGTCTGACATGCATTTTGAAATTGCATATTTCCCCTGCTCCATGGAAGGCGCACGCTCTCAGGCTGATTGAAATCAGGCTGATTGGTGGCCCAGGCCCGCTTCTCCTGCTGGCGTGGTGGTTGGGTTCCTGGTTCCGTGCTCTGCCCTACAAACTTTCCTCCCTCACCATGTTCCCCTTGAACTTCCTCCTACCCAGCAGAGGTCCCCTCCAGCCCATCATCCCTTCTCCTGGGCTGAGACCAGTTCCGCAGCCTGGGCCTACAGCCAGGAGGAGCCACCCTGGAAAGAGGCTGGGCAGGGGGCCAGGTGCCCCAGGACAGCCCCCCAGAGCCCACGGCAGACATTCCAGCCCCCAAACTCTATTCCCCCACTGGAAACAGCCCTCCTCCCAGCTCAGGCAAAACCTCAGGTTCAAGTCTGCCTCTTAGCCACACTCTGAGACCACCTGCATATCAACAGAATGTCTCTTTACCACCCCCACCGAGCACTGCATCCGGCTTTGCTGGTGTGACAGCTTTGTCAGCAAAAGAGAAAGCTGGAGGGTGGTGGAGGTGTCAATTTATCAAAACAGAAGCTAAGATTTTGAGAAGCGATGGCCAAAGATCTGAATGGGCTTCCAACCCCAGCGAAAGGCAAATGTGAGATGTCTGGCTGAACCCAAAACTGAATTCTTAGGGGCAGACGGAACGCAAGTGGATGTCAGGATGCAACAGAAGCCCCTTCCCCAACCTGGACCCCAGCTTGTCTGGTGTAGCCCCCACAGGAGGGCTGGGGAGGTGGGGCATTCTGAGGTCATTTCCTGTCTTGAGACTTCAGAGTTCATGGCTGAGAATAACCTAGGTGCTGGCTGTCACAGTCCCACATCCCAGAGAATGATGCTTGCAAGGTCCTGCTGGCAGCCGGCGGGAGTCTGGCCTCTGTTGAAGAAAGGGCCGGCCTCCTGGAGGCTCTGCAGCTGCGCATCCCCGAGAACTCCTTCTCGCTCTTGCTCTTGGGCACTGTTGTTCACCTTGAAGGGGGCCTTGCCTGGGACAGGACCCCTGCTCCTGCCTGCAGACAAAGCAGGCAGCCACCCCCCAGTCAGGGCTGTGGCTGGTGCAAGACAGGACAGAGGCTGCTGTGACTGGACCTTAGGAATACTGGCTTGGCAGTGAGACCGAAGTTCGAGTCCTGGCTCTGCCTCGTTCAGGTCACGTGACTGAGACAGACCTCAGCCTCGGTTTCCAGGTTCCAAAAAACAGAGCAAACACTCCCCGCCTTGCAGAGTGGCTGGGAGACGGATGCACTTGTCTGTCTGCACGTTGTGAATATTTATCGAATGCTTGTTCACCGTTACTGAAGTAATCGTCTATTCTGTATTGTTGCTCTATGGATTCTGTTACCGTTGTTTTTATTATGGTCATGATGAGGTTCTTCTGAGTCCTGTGGACAGCTGTGACCTCTACCCTGAGGCTGGGGCTTTTCCCCTCCTTTTTCTTCAAAATCCACAGCAAGTTATCACCTATTACTTCTTTTTCCCTGTTGTCTGTTCATTAAAAATGCTAATTCCCCCAGCCTGCCTTCCCATCTTGGCACTTGCGTATATACGTGAGCAGCTCCTTCCCAGGCTGGAGTGGGCTGCAAAGCTGGAGCTGGATGGGAGCCGTGCTGGAGCTGGAAGGGAGCCGTGCTGAGGCGGGCTGGCTGCCAGGAGGGCCACTGCTCAGCTCTCCCCACTCTCCTTTTTCTCACCTGCCCTTTTCAGGAGGCACCTGCTGGTGAGCAGGAGGAGGCTGGCTCCTGCCACCGGCGCTTCTAACTGCGTGGTCTTGCCAGCGTCCAGTCCAGGCAGGAGACATGATCTGTGTGCTTGCAGTACAGGAGGCTGGTCCTGGCATGGCCATTCCAGGAGTCACATCACCTGGCCGAGTGGCCCCAGGACGTCCATTCCAGCACTTGGATGCCACATGGATCCCAGTGCAGCCACACAATGAACACAATGGTTACTGCAGCTCGTGTAGCCTGGAAGATGTACCCACTGAGCAGGTGTCTGCAATTTCAGGGGAGAATGTCAGGCACATAGATTCAGTGAATTTGCACATTCTTTTTAAAGTGAGTGAGTGGTGGACAAAGGAAATATTGGGAGGCTGTCTGTAGATGTGTGTTCAAATACAACCTTGTGACTAAGCTAGGTCAGCTAGGTACTCAGCTCCTCTGAGCCTTAGCATCCTCATCTTTAGAGTGGGTTAGTGGTAACTGCCCCACAGAGGTATGGTGGTGTTGAAGCAGACCCAGGCCTTGCCCGCAGCTCAAACCCCAGTATCTCCACCATTCCCCCTGGAACTCCAGTCTCTCATCTGGACTACTTCAGCCATCCCTGAGGTCCTCACACACACCTCTCTTGCTTCTTTCCAGTTCTCCGTGGAGAATGTCCTTTACAAAATACAAACCACATCATATCATGTACTTATTGTAAACTCTAAATTGGCTTCTCTTCTTTTTTGGAAGGAAAAAAGTTCAAAAACCTGTTTCTACTCTCCTTTCACACCCTGACCTGGTATAACCTAAAAATATGTCAACTTCCTTTTACATCAGAGAAAACTCTGCTGTGCTCCCAAACCAGATAGTTCCCTTTACTGAGCTCTGGGCATGTCTCTGCTGTCCACATAGCTCTCATAATTCATTTATATTTTATTGTTTAATGAATCATTATCCCTCTTTGAGAAACAAAATACCTCACTGAGGGAATGTGGCATCTGAGGGAGGACCAAGCAAGAGGAGGACCGAGCAGTGCTCCCTGGCTCTGACAGATCAGAAGTCGCTGCTGTTCGTGATGACCTGGATTCTGATCAAGGGAGAATGTGGGTGAGGCAGTGCCGATGCAGGAGATGGAGAACTTCCTTAGTCTCTGGGCATGTCTCTGCTGTCCACATAGCTCTCATAATTCATTTATATTTTATTGTTTAATGAATCATTATCCCTCTTTGAGAAACAAAATACCTCACTGAGGGAATGTGGCATCTGAGGGAGGACCAAGCAAGAGGAGGACCGAGCAGTGCTCCCTGGCTCTGACAGATCAGAAGTCGCTGCTGTTCGTGATGACCTGGATTCTGATCAAGGGAGAATGTGGGTGAGGCAGTGCCGATGCAGGAGATGGAGAACTTCCTTAGGGGTTTGGGGAAACCTTTGGTTGGTTGATGAAGTCTCTTTGTTTTCACTGGGAGGCACCGAAGCGCGTGGGCCTGGTGTCTGCAAACTAATGGGACTGGCCGGGACAGGGAGCCCCTGGAGGTGAGGAAACTCAGGTGCACAAAGGCAGGCTGCAGTGTGTTGGGGATGCAAGGGGAACACGTGGAGTCCTGAGCACAGAGGGATCTTGACTTGAGATAGAATGGAAACAGGAGGGAACGTGGAGCAGAGACCTGGGATGAACTGGGGAGGAAAGATGGTTCATTTTCTTCTCATGGGTATAACTCCTCAGAGGTGTAAGAAGTGAGGTCTCCACCCAGGGGAAGGAAGGAGGTTGGAGGAGGGTGGAGAAAGTGGGAGCTTAACGTGGTCCCCTCTGGAGTTGAGGAAAGTGGATGCTGTGGGGAATGCACAGGGATCAAGGCGCAATTCAGGCCTGCTGGGCCTCTGAGGTCATGGGTTTGAATCAGGCAAGGTGGCCTGGCTTCCCTTTTCTCTGATCCCTTTAGGGACCAAGCTGTCCTGGCAGGAAGTCCTGAGCCAGAGCCTTCAGAGGGAACCAGAGACACTGCCCTGAAGGTGAAAGTGTCAGTTGCTCAATTGTCTGCCTTTCTGCGACCCCATGGACTATAGCCCACCAGGCTCCTCTGTTCAAGGGATTCTCCAGGCAAGAATACTGGAGTGGGTTGCCATTCCCTATCTCCAGGGGATCTTCCCAACCCAGGGATGGAACCTGAGTCTCCTGCATTGCACACAGATTCTTTACATTCTGAGCCAATGGCAGCCTGGCCCTGAGGTCCACCCGAACCAGCATCAGCCGGCCCAGCAGCCCCTCTGGGCCCCTCTTCTGTCCCCACTCACTGTAGACCCAGGGCTCCTCCATCCTACCCGGCCAGGGGCCGTTCCTGCTCACCCTTCCCTTTGTCCTCATCATCACACCCTACTTCTGACTTCAGAATGTGGGTCCATGGGTAGAAATAGACCTTCCCTGCAAGGGGGTGACCTCAAGTCAGGTGGGGCTGCAGCCGCCCCGGTTAACCCTTCGAACTTGCCAGGAATGGACTTCTCAAATGGAAGTTCCTGGCAAAAGAGCCTGAAGGGACTTAAAACAACAGCACCAGCATGCTGCGCATTCCCTGCCCCTGGTGGAAATGGGAGTCTATTTCCCAAGGCACCGGGGTCTCTCTCAGGGACAGCGATGCCCCTGTGTCTGCCTCTGGGTTGGTGTACCTCTCCCTCGATTTGCAGCCTTTCGTGGGCTCCCTGGCCTGTGTGCACCCCCACACGTCTGTGGGCTGCCGGACTCCCTGGGCATCTGTCTCGGTATTGATCTGCAGGCTCCTGGCCATTGTGCACCCTGTCAGCCTGCCCACCCCCTGCTGCTGCTTCTGTCTGCATGCATGCCCGCCTCCCACTCCAGCCTCATGCCCTCTGTTGCTCTTTCTCTGGCAGTTGGCTCTCAAGTCTCAGAATCAACACAGACATGTTGAAATCAGCCCACCCCATCCTCATTCCTATGGTCCCCAGCTGGAGAGCAGGCAGAGGGTGCTAACACCAGGCAGGACTCTGCTCTGCCCCCAAGGCAGGTGGGGGACTTGGGAACAGGCATCTTGGTCTTGCAGCCACTAACCTACCTTTGCTTCCTCTTTTCTCTCACCTCACCTGCCCCATCTGAGAAGCAGGGACCACATGCCTGGTCAGACAGGAGTGCTTCAAGGTTTAGACAACAAGGTATCCTTATATGTCTAGCTCAGCTTGTGGCACATAGTAGGTCTTTTAAATGCTCTTGAACCTCTGGTGTGTGGTCTAAATCTCAAACATGTAATACAACAGCCATTTATAGAAGAATTATTCTCACCACATTAAAGCTGTTATGTGCTTTGTTGTGTTTAATTTTTATAAAATCTGGTGACCTGGATTATCAGTGTGGTTCCACAAACGGTAGCATGGGTATTACCTGGGGGCTTTTTAAAATGCAGATGGGGGATGAGGAGACTTCTGTTCAACAAGCTATGTGATCTTGGGCCTGTTGCTTCACCTCTCTGAGCCTCTGCTGCTCCATTGATAAATTGAAGTGATGGAACCTGACGTTATTACAATACCTCTCAGCGATCATCGCTTGGTTTTAAAGGTGACTGGTGTTTTGGCAGGCTGTAGGCAGAAGAAGTTTGTCAGTGTTTCTGTTTGATGTCAGTTACTGCTCCAGCAGTGGAGTTGCATGGGAGCGGGGCAGTGGGGAGAGGCAAAAAGGATGTAAGTTACTGTAAAAGAACAGTTGACGTCTGAAATCCAAACCTGGCTTCCCCTAAAACCAGTTTCTCTAGAGCGTGTACAAATCAGGGGGACCCTGTGTCAATTACCTCTTGTGAATATTCTGGAGCCTGTTCGTGGAACCAGAGGCCCTTTCATACATCATTCCTAGGACTTTTCTCAGGGGGTTTATGGACCAAGGACATCTGGTGCCTGAGGCTTTATGTCTGTTGGTGTGATCATCCGGACGGGGGAAGGGCTCATAACACTCCAAATGCTGGTGCCCGAATATCTTTAATTCCTTCTGAAGGGTCGGGGTTATTTCTCCATTGGGAGTGCTAATGGGATTCTAATACCCTGGCAAATGGGATTTTTTACAACTGCCATTCTGCAGTTACTGAGATGGTGTGTCGCTGGGACAGCCCTATAATCCTGCCAGTCGCTCAGAGGAGGAGGAGGGGTGTGGGCAGGACCACAGGGAGGGCTGGCTGGCTCCGCGGTGCTGACCACGTGTGTGGCGGGCCCGCTGGGGGGCCGCTCTGCATCCAGTTCTCAGGATGAGTTACTAACTGCACTGTGAAGCCCAGCTAAGCTGTGAAAATACGGCTGGGTCCACAGCCCCAGGGCCTGGAAGAGACAGAATTTGATGGAGCTGAGGCAGAAGAAATATACTTTCCCTCTTTCCCTCTACATTTGGCTTTCTTTCAAAAGCCTGTGTTTGGAGGGCTCATGGACTGAAGACTTAAGGATATTTTCCAAAAGTAGGTACTTGTGTCCTTTTGAGCCCAGTGGAATAGGACCCCAAGAACATGGGAGGAGACTTGTGGAGAAGGACCTGCAAGGGCCCCGTCTTGATGCTGGGTTAACACGGGAGCCTCAGAGTAACATCACTGTGAACGACAGATAGACATTTCACGTTCAGACTGATTACCGCATGAGCAGGAGTTCCTTGTGACGTCAGGTCCCATTGTCAGCCTACCATCTACCGATAGCCTTCATTAGATCCCCGCAGTGGAGAAGACAGTGGAGCAGATTACATTCCTCCCATTGTAGAGATGAACAGTAACCAGGGAAATCTGAAATAAGTTGTTAAAGGTCATGATATGCCAGTTGATGAGACAAGACTCAGATCTAGACTTTGTGATTTGAACCCAACTCTAAAGTTCTTGCCTGGAGAATCCTAGGGACAGGGAAGCCTGGTGGGCTGCTGCCTCTGGGGTCGCACAGAGTCGGACACTACTGAAGCGACTTAGCAGCAGCAGCAGCAGTAGCAGCCGCTCCCAATCCTTCTCCAGGAGGGTGTCAGGCAGAATCTACTTTCCTCCTTGAAGTCAGGCTCTCTCAGAGGGAAAAATTCACCAAAGTGGGAGTCACAAATAGGATTTGGGTTGCTTAAGAGTAGGGACCACCTTACCTTGGGGCCACCATCCATGGGCACCTCTGTAGGGTCCCATTCCGAGCCCCTTTATGTTGCCTGTGCAGCACATCTCCAGGCTCGCTCTGCTTTTGTGCCCCTTTTCCAAACTTCCCTTGCCTGCTGCCTTCGTCTCCAATCCCACCTCAACCCCGGCCCCGGCCCCAGTTCCACAACACAGACATCACTCAGGGACATCAGACCTTGTGAGCCTGCTTTGTTCAAACCAAAATGTCAGCTTCTTCAGGACTAGGCTACAGCAAGCATTTACTGAGTAAATAACGTTTGCATAACTGGACCCTATGGAAGAGATGAAAATGATAAAACCTACCTCTAGTTTTCGAGGAACTCACAAAGGTCTGGGGAGACAGGCTATATCCATCCGTAAGTTAAGAGTAATGGTGATTTGTTACTGTTGTTTAGCTTTTCACAGATAGTCTTCATGTTCAGGACAGCATCTCAACCTGGCCTCCCATTAAGAAGAGGCTATTAGGATTTTGATTCCTTCTTTAAAGAAGAGCAAAGCAGGTAGGTGGAGGCTGGTCCAAACTTATGAAGGTAGAAAGCTCTTTAACTGCAGCTCCATCCTAGGCCCGTTGCTTCAAGTAGACAGGCTGGCGAATAAGATGATGCCAGTTCACACGATAGAGACACAATGGTGCAGTCATCACAGGAAGAACAGAGAAGTCATCAAGCAAGAAGAACTGAAACCACCTTCCTGCAGGCGGGAAGCAGTGTACTCCGTCTCTCCAGAGTAGCTGCTTCTCCATGACTCAATGAGCGCCCAGCAGAGCCCGTGGAGGGAAGGGCTGTGGACCCTCCAGGCTGTGGCCACATGGCCATCATGTCACAGGAGCCGGAAATCTCAGGTTGCAGGAAGCAACCCAGGCTCTCCCAGTGAGGGGGGCAGCTGTGCAACTGCAGATCTGAGATGAGCCCTGTCTGTCAACACAAACAGCAGGTCCCCTCCTCCTCCTGTGGCAGACCAGATCTGCAGACTTGCCACACTCCACCCAGCTCCCTGGTCCTGCAGCCCTGCTGAGAGAGATGGGGCCCTCAAAGGCAGCATCTCCACTGTAGGGGCACCCGGCCCCGCACAGCACCTCTGCCTGCATCCCTCCCTGGTCCACATGGAAATGAATGGGCCTGCTGTACATTCTCCTCTCCTGGTTCTTAGCTTCCCAAGGAGTGTGGCTTGGAGCCAGACAGCCCTTGGTTCAAATCCAGCTCCATCTCTCCATAGCTGTATGACTGTGTTCAATTTACTAACCTCTTTTAAGTATCTAATAACTTCAGCCTCAATTTGTTTTCCAGTATTTTATTAAGTTGCTCACTTGTGTCCAACTCTTTTTGACCATAAACTGTATGCCTCCAGGCTCTGTCCATGGAATATTCTAGACAAGAATACTGGAATGGGTTGCCATTTCCTTCCCCAGAGGATCTTCCCAACCCAGGGATTGAACCCAGGTCTCTTGCATTGCAGGCAGATTCTTTATCATCTGAGTCAAATAACAATTCCTACCTTCCATTATCTCCACTGATGTGTGCTAAGTCCAGTAAGTAAGATGTGTCCCAGCTCTTTGCAACCCCATGGGCTGTAGTCTGCCAGGCTCCTCTGTCCATGGGATTCTATAGGCAAGAATACTGGAATGAGTTGCCATGCCCTCCTCCAGGGGATCTTCCCAACCTAGGAATCAAACCCGTGTCTCTTATGTCTCCTGTATTGGCAGGGGGTTTTTTTTTTTTCTTTCTTTCTTTCTTTTTTCTTTTCTTTTTTTTTTTTTTTACCAGTAGTGCCACCTTGGAAGCCGCTTGTTGTTAACATTTGGTTATTATTGCACTTACTATATTATCACCTGACCTTTCTGGAAATCCCAGGGGCTGTGTAACTGGAGGATCTATTCTCTGCTGGGGGCAGGGGGGCGGGTGGCCTTCTGCTTAGCCCTGGCTGGGCAGGGTCTGCTGCATTTGCTCGGCTGTGAGCCTGCCTCCCGGTTGCCTGGAAGAAGCCAGGAGCCATCTGGGTGGAAGGAAACTAGCATGTCTGTTCTCACCTGGGTTCTGCCTCCAACTTTCAGTGTGCTTTGGGGAAGTCACTTCGTGTTTCAGAAACTCCAGTTTTTCAGGTTGAAAACCTTTTCAAAGAGAATGTAACCCCTCTGAGGCTATGGAGGGAGAGGATGCCCAGCCTTCATAAACCATACAGCCCTGTGCTCCTGGCCACGTGGTGTCTGAGTGATGCTTTGAGAAACTCTTGGTCCATTCCTCTGAGACCCTCACACGTAGGTGCATCTGAGGAGGGAGGCCAACTGGTTGGTAGATACAGGTTCCCAGACCAGCAGGAGAAGTTCAAAACAAGCCAAGCCAGGCCCTCAGGGCTAGAGCCAAGTGGACGAGCCCAGCAGGTGAGGCCGGCTTGCAGCCAGTGGGAAGAGCACAGCAGTCTCGGGTTCTAATTGAATCAAAGTGCAATGGACAGAGTCTGGCTGCAGCCACCCTTGGTCTTTGCTGGTCTCTGGCCAGGGCTTTCGTGATCCTCATGCTGCTGCCCTGCAATCTCTAACCCCCCTCCCCTGCCACCCCGCATTTTCCCTCCAGCCTTAAGGATAATTTGAATACCACAACATCACTCTGAAGCCTACGACCTCATGTCAGCTTGACTTCACGCCTGTCCTTGAAAAACAACAACAACAAAAAAACCAACCCAAACAAAAACCCCGAGGTTATACATTTTGCATGGGCATCTGATCTCTGCTAAGGATTGATTTTTCTCCATCCCCAGTTGCAGGAAGCCAGAAAGATGGGATTATTGTCTCGAGCAATCAGGAGTGAGGCACCGGGCAGCTGAGCCTGCACCTCGGCTCCCCACACGCTTGTAAATAGGCACCATCTAGCCACATCCTGTCCCCAGAAGCCTCAGCTGCATAGCACCAACAGTGGCATTTACTAAATCCTATTATAGCAGGAGGAGTGCTTTGCAAAGCCAGTCTCCGTGTCAGAGGGGAGTTCTTAGAGCAGGAACACAGAGGAGCCTCACCCACAGCTGGGGTCAGGGTCTCCAGGCAGGTGGCTCAGGGTCTCCAGCCAATGGGAAGCCAGGCCCACTCACCTGCCATCCACGTGGGTTCCAGGGACACAGACAGGGAGAAGGAAGACAGCCAGGGGCCAGAGCAGTTGCCATCCACTGAAGTGCAGAGACCTGCTAGTCCCTGGCCTCTGGGGCCATGGCTATCTCACCTGGAGCCCTGAGCCCACCTGCAGCCATGCCCTCTCCCCCGGTGACTGGCTCTAAGGAACCAGGGAACAGGGCCTGGCTGTGCTTCCTCCCTCCCTCTGGAAGCAAGTTCCAGCCAGGCACATCCAGCCTCTGGCTGCAGCCAGCCAAGCCCCAGCTCTGAGTCCCTGAGCTCAGGACAGGAGAGGCTGGGACGAGCAGGGTGGCTGGAGTGCTGGCCCGGCCGCGGGTCCTCTGCTTTGTCATCTGACTCTCTCACCCCCTTAGCCACCGCCCAGACCCAGATTCACCACTGGGCCGAAGGAGATGTCTCTTGTGTAGACTCTGATGGAAGAGCCCCACACCCTCTGCTCGTTCCCTACACTGGCCTGCAGATTAGAGCCTCCGCACCCTGACTCAGGGGTCTTCAGGGTGATAGAGTGCAGGGGGGAACCAAGCCCGCCAGGCCAGGAACACTGAACATTCATCGAGAAAGACCTTGAAATACAAGTCAAGGGCCTATCCCTCCGTCAGGTCAGCTGTGTCATGAGGGGAAGGAGCCGCTGTTCTCGGGTTTCTGGGAGACAGGATTGCAGAAGGAAGACAGCTTCCTTCCTGACATCCTCTTCCCACATCAGAGGAGGGGACCAGAAAATGAAAGTACCTGTATGAAAGGGCTTTGAACTTTTTAGGCTCAAAGGCGCTTTAAGGATCTAAAGTCATGATTATCTTTTAACCGTGTGGTAATATTGATGCTACGCCGGGGCCTGTGGCTGTCTGGACGGAGTCCTAGGCAACCGAACGTCCTTCTTGAGTATTGTTGTGTGAAAGTCCTCGGCAGCTGAGACGCAGAGGGAGATTTATAAAGGTGGTGGAGGGCCAGAGGTGAAGTTTTATCTTAATTACGTCCTGGGAAGTGGCTTTCCGCCAAGTCCTAGCCCAGGAGGATGAGAATCAAATGTACCCTTCCCCACAGCAGCGTCACCTCCTAATAGACACCATCACTTTGTGTCATTGTCACTGAGGCTCCTGCCTTAGGCGTGTGTGCTCCCGAGCCAGCATCAGGCACCACCTGAAAAAAGTATTATTAATGGTGATAATAATAGTGTTAAGTCAGCTGACACCATCACCAATGTCCCCAAAGAGAAAGCAGAAGAAAATTAGCCCTAACATAAACACTTGGATTTTATTTCCTAATAAGTTAGGAAATAATGCAGAATCCTAAAGGATTCTACTGCAGCTGATAAAGTAGAAAGATCACAGATCTCAGAGTCAGAGAAAATGGGGCAGGAATCTACCCCTGATTGTAGAATCTTTACAGATCCCTTGATTTTTCTAAGTCTCAAGTTCTTTAAATGCAGATAATATCTACCTCATCATGTTGTCTTCAAATTCAAATGGGAAGGAGCATGCAAAACATTCAGTCGACTGTCTAGCGCATGGTAATTCTCTAGTATGGTCAGCTGTATTAACGCTGGTGTTATTGCCAGGCTTTGAAAAGGCTGGAATCACCTCCAGATGTTTTTTAAATGCAGATGTAGGGACTCAGCCCCCAAGACTAATGAATCAGAATCTCCCTTTAACTCGAGATCAGAATCACTGACCTGACTCAAAGTTGTTTATCTTAACTTCATTAGTTAGTTTGATTAATTCATTTGACTGCACCAGGTCTTGGGTGCAGCACACAGGGTCTTCAATATTCATGGCAGTATGCAGGATCTAGTTCCCTGAGCAGAGATGGAACCCAGTCCCCCTGTGTTGGGAGCATGATGTCTTAGCCACTGGACCACTAGGGAAGTCTCCTGACACAGCTTGTGAGGATTAACTTAGATGATATGGCCAAGTGTCTGGCATAGTGGGCAGCACACAGTAGGTCCCCAGTATTTGTTTGCACCCAGACTCAGACTGGGGAAAGAGGAACAGGGCTCTGAGCTCATAGACATGGTGCTTCCTGCCTCCCTGGGAACATCGCCAACCTGCTCGACAGTCTGGTGCTGTGCGTCCTCGGCCACTAACACAGCCCTAAGCAGTGGGATAATTACGGCCACGCCACAGACCTGGAGAGGGTCACCAAGCTAGAGGGCAGGTCACAGATGAGGTGGGAATTCTCCAGGAGTTCAAGGTGAGAATTGTGAAGATCGTTTTCTGCTGGAGTCAGGCATATTACTTTAGGAATGTGCGATTCTGGCCTTGGAAGCCAAGCCTGGTTCCAAACCATAATTCACAGTTAATGAACTTACAGAGTTATGGCCCTGGGATCAAAGCTTTCCTTGCGTTCATTTGGCCAGTTTGCCTGGATCAGGTGTTTAAACCCAGAAATGAGAAACGTTTCAGCGAGATTGCACATATAAAGCTTCCTGTGAATGTCCAGGCTAATATAGGCCATTTTTGTTTAATTATACTGTGTACTGCCATGCGAGGGATGAGCAAATTAATATTCTCTACCTAGTTTCTAGGGAGGGAAATAGACACAAAGAGAAGACTCGTATGGAATTTGGGTTTAGAAAATATGGACAACTTCCTAAACTTTGAAGCATTTCCAATGAGCTAAATAGATCCTATTCTTTCCATTGATAACCATGTGTATTGGTTTGCTTGCTTGTTTAATAAATATATTAGATACAGAGAAAATACTGCTTGATTGAATAGATTTCCTTTAATCAGTGTTTTATTTCTAGAGTGTGCTTTTAATTTCCTAAAGTGCTTTTACATATATTATCTCATTTGATTTACACAATGGTTCTAGGTAGCAGGAAGCAGATATTATTTCATTTCATATAACAGATGGAGGAATCGAGGCTTGAGTTCCTTAGGCATTTAGTCCAGGGGACATGGTGGCCTTGCCAGAGCCGGGACCTCGGCTTTCGTGTCTGTGACCTGAACCCTTTCTGCACGATGACCCTGCCCTCTTGAAAAAATCACTCTGTGCATTATAAGAAAATATGTGTTGCATTAATTTGACTCGGGGGGTATGGAGAACACCTTGAAAAACACCATAAAACATTTCCTGTGTCACTGCCCGGGGAGAAGTTCATCTCTCCTTGTCTGTCTTTATCTCTTCCTCTTCTTAATGTAAAAAAGGATTTTTTTTGCCTCCTCCTGGGCCCTTTTAAGTAGTTTCTGCAGAAGCAGATACAGAGCCACTGTGGTCAGCATTCCAGAATTTGTTGCTGGAGCAGGAAAGGTGAGCACGCCAAAGCAGGTGGCCATCTACCTGATACAGTGGTACGGGCTCAGGAGGAGGGTGAGCACCGGAAGCAGCTCCATGCCTGCTCAACGTGGGGGTATACACGTGGACTGGAGAGTCTTTCCCGCTTGGCACAGACCTGAGCATTGTGGGTAGTGATGAGAAAGTCTGTCTCTTGTTTATGCTGAGGCCAAGGTCTGAGCTGCTGATGAGGGCTCAGTCTACAGAAATTCCAACCATGGCCTGTGACAGCCTTGACTGGGGCTGCACTGAGAATCCTTGTATAAGAGGCTGCATAATACATAGAAAACCAGAATCTGGCTGCCCGAGGCACATGCCAAACAAAACCCCCAGGGTCGCTGTACTCAGGACCCCTCCCTTCAGGGTGAGCGCTGCTCTTCCTCTGCCACCCAGCCTGACAGTTAGCACTGGGTGCATCCCAGCAGCTTAATCACGAGTCATTAGTAAAAGGCAAAATTAACACACAGGCTGGCAAATGGTGGTGCAGGGCAATCTGACTGAGTTCTTCATTTTGCTTACGTGTTAAATCCAGTGCCTCACATATGCCCTTTCAATATCCTTCCTAATTGGTTGCCAAACATCACTTTTTTTTTTCTTTCAGCGGCTGGGCATAGAACCCAGGCTCTTTGGTCTAACTCTTCTTTGTTTCTGCCTCAAGCAGAATGGCCTTCTAGTCTTGGCAGGGCCCTGGAGAGACTTTACAAGGCCCTGGGGCCTATATCCACCTGCCTTCACTTGCCTAGGCTGATGTGCCTACTTTCTAGCCCAAGTCCCCACTCATTAAACACTTACTGACTTTTCCATTCACCACCCTCCTTCGAGCCCCAGGCCCTGCTGCTACCCAGGGTCGCACGGCCCATCTGTACCACTCAGTATTCTGGGTATCCGTTCAGCCATCCAAGTTAGCACTAACACAAACACCCTCATTTACATGGAATGCACAGAAGGTGACATTCTGTCTGTAACAATAGGTTATAATTATCATGTCTCTCATTTGTATTCCATTTTGCAGCTTCTTGAATTGTTTTCACATGCATCACCCCGTTTGATTCTGCTTACAAGGCTGGGATGTAGGCAATTATTCATTCATTCCTTCACTCACCGAATATTGATTGAGGGGCTGGGGAAGCCGAGGTAATTAAGACAGGCATGGTCCTGTCCTGGTGGAGTTTGCATCCTGGACCAAATAGATGTTCCCTTTTGCATTTGAGAGCTGACCTCACTGAGGCCCAGAGAAGCTGGACTCAGGTCTCTCAAGTAGGAAGTACAAAGTGAGGGCTGGGACCCAGATTTGTGTAGTTTGCTCCTGGGGCCTCTTCTTCACCTGGTTGTTTCTCTGAGGGTACAGGAAGTGCCCATCACACACAGAGGCTGTGTTTCAGAAGCTGAGTACTTGAAATTCAGGACACATTCTCCCATAGAAATTATGTTATAAATGGTTACTATGTTACAAGGCCATTCAACAAAAGCCCAGTTAACCCATTTAACCCATAATGTAGCTGAAGCGTGCTATTAATAGGACAATTCCTTCCACTGACACACTCGCTGGGGAGGTCTTCCATTAGGCTCATTCAAAATTGATGCTGGGGAAATAAAATCAAATTTTGGCCTTTGGATTTCTCTTCCTCACTCACTGTGGCCAGGCCGCCCTCCCAGTGTAAGAAGCCTACTTTCCCCTATTTGCTCATTTTCCTTAAATTTTCTTTTCTTTCTAATTGTGTATGTGTTGCAAGGAGCTAATGTGTATAAGTACCGGGCTTGGTTTGTATGGATCGTATGCTTTTAAATGAGGAAGTTGATTGTCTGGCTTAAGGACAAATATATGGCTGTTTCCATGGATACCTGGTCACAATAACTAATTAGACCAACATGTTAGCCAAAGCTGATTCCAGGGGCATTTCAGATGTGACCTACTCCAAACAGACTATATTGCAGGTGTATTTTTCTTTCTATTTCTCTTTGGTAGCATCCATAAATAACTTCTGTGGCCTTTAATAGAGACTAAACGAATAGAGATGAGGAGTTTTGCCACTTGGTGTACTGAAGCCGCATCTGGTAAACTTCATGCCTCACCCACGATCTGAACTGAAATCTGCTGAACTGTTTCTAGGGTTGCTTCATCAGAAGAAGTACAAACTTCCAAACTGAGACCCAAGGGATGTGCCTCTCCTTCCCTTCTCCTGCCCCCTTCTCCCATCTGAGGCTTCATTAGGACCTGAAACCTTCATGCGAATGGTCATCACCAACCCAACTCTTCTTTACCCCTAGGTCTTCATAGAGGCGGCATCTTGAGTTTCGTTTTTGTTAGTACCTGAGAGGTGGTGAATGGAGGCTTGAACTTCTGTCCCATCCCACAGTTGTACTAGAGACTCACCAGAGAAAAAAACATCCTAGCAATTGCTCTAGTGCTGGTAAAGTAGGAGCTGTCAACATTATGATGTTGATGATGACGATGATGGTTATTGAGTATCCAGCATCCAGAGGCACTGTTCTTTATACTTTATAAAGATCCTTTTGAGTCCTCCTGACAATCTGATATTATCACAATTTTGAGATCAACAAACTAAGCTTGAAACATTTAGGTCCTTTGGCTAAGATCATGAAGCTCGCAGAGCAGCACTGGGATCTGAGACACAGAGTCTGCCAGTTTTACTACACCAAGAAGTTCAAAGGCCCCTGGGAAATCCCAGGTATCTCTTCTCTTTATTATATGTCCACCATCCTTCGGTAGTGTCCCAGATAGCAGTTTGATTTATGATGGTCCTTAGACCTGGACTCTTTCTTAGAAACTCAGGGAGCAGGAAATTTTTTTTTTAATCCTTACAAATACAAATGTCTTAGGATGGTTAACTTTGATTTTACGCTTTGTGTCTTATGAAAGCCCAGTCACTATTGCCATACCATGATCCTCCCTTTACCTTGATGACTTAAAGAGTTAAAAAGCTTTATATGTATATTACCCTAAAGGGGAAAAAAAAACCCGAAATCCACCACTTAGCATCCCTCCATTTAAGTATGTGCTAAGAGGATGCTGAACTTGTATAAAGCTGCACATGTATGAAGCTTAAAGATCCTGTTAAGACCCTTCTATCCATACCTCACTACCTCATTCTTCCCCTTTGTAATCTCTGAAGATCCTTATGCCTGGATTCTTCATAAATCCAGGTATCTCTCATTTCTAATATAATAATAGGTCAAATGTCTCTTGGAATCATAAGTGAAATTTAAATTTAAATTGATGTGATTTACATGAAAGGACAGCCATGCAGATATATATGAAAAGGCAACAGTGGAGAGTGAGTGGCTCTGGTTCCCGGATGAAAGAGATGAGCAATTTTATGATTGTTGATCAAACTCAGGGGGCAGAGGCACTAAAGATTAATGGCTCGGGTCATCTTAGATCTCCTCTCCTTTCAAGTTCAACATCCATGGGCTGACTGTTGAGCAAGTCTTATTTTTGTTAGGACCATTGATAATAACTGCAACTATTAGAAGGAAAAGAGAGAACTTGGAAGAATCAAGTCAAGCCTTGTACACATCAGCTAACTCATAAATTAGGTGACTAGATGTTCTGCTAACGATATTTGTAGGACAACAGAGAAGAGCCCCCTAGTTGATATATGCAGGGCTTCATTTGTAGGTAATGTAAGTGAGAAATATAGCAAGATGATCTGCTGAAATCTTGACTGATATGCATTTCATAACAACTACTGTGCAATTCACAGTTGAATTGATGAGCTATCAGGGTTATGTGTTTCTGTAAAACAGAGACCTCTAACTCAGAAAAGCTTTCTCCAGGGAAACAGCTATTTGAGCTAAATCAAAACAAGATTAAGGAGTGATTAAAGTGCTGCAAATAAGAACTATGCGGAAACGTTGGGGAATTGGGTTTATTGAACTTGAGGCAGAAATTCTGCGGAGATTTCAGGAAAACTTCAAGTGTCCCAAACGTTCTCCAGCCGCTGTTTCTCTCTTTCTCCACAGAGCACAGAGCAGGGTGGATGATCTTAAGCTGTATTATTAGGGATTTAGGTCATTCAGTGGGTCTCAAGCCCCAGCTGCTTGTTAAAATCACTCAGCAACTGTTTAAGCCATACTGATGCCTGGGTCTTACCCTAGAGTAATGAATCTCCAGACATGAGACCCCAGTATTTATGTTTTCTTTAAGTTATGCTGGTGATTCTAATATGTAGCCAGAGTTGAGAGCCACTGGGTTAATTAAGGGAGCTGATTTTCTTACAACATGGGTCCCAGAAACTGGTCAGGAAAACATCCACAGATATTTTAAAACTCTAGGTGAGTCATATTTGAACTGGACTGGTTATGGCTATGCCAGTTGACTTGGCAAACCCATTTCTGACTTAGCCATTTATTTCAGCTACTTAGCTGTCTGGGATCCTCAAGTCACAAAGAATATCTCAGCATGGATTTTCAATCAATAGAAATATGAATGGATGCTAAAGATCTCACAGGAAGCCAGATGGCAGTTTCCAATGCTGGCCTGCAGAGGTGAATTTCAGGAATGGCTTCCCCAAAGCAAGTGATGCTTAAACTAAGAAAATGCCACTAGACTTTGTGATTCAAAAGTATCTGCTGAACTTCAAGACTTTCATACGAAAGAGACAGAAGTCAGAATAGAAGATAGAATAAGTCAGGATTCAAACGACAACAGAGAAGTGGGTGGCTCAGAAGCGATGGTTCCCTGTTGACGAAGTCGTTTGTGAAGCTCGGAAGTAGAGTGAAGAAGACAGACTAAGGTACATTGGGAGATGAACCATTTCCTGTGCAAGTCTGAAGATGGAGAGGAAGAATGAATGTGGGTGGAGGTTGAAGTGCTGGGCAGGGACGCGCAGCTGAGAAGACTCCAGAGGAGATGAGATGGAAGACAGAGGTTTCTCGGAGTTGTTCAGGTGGCATATCTGGTCCCGTTAGCTATGGCTGTGAAACAAACTAGCCACACACCATCCTGACTTATGGATCAGGAATTGGTTCAGACTTGGTTGAACCCGCTCCTCATGCACCTACTGGAGTCAGTTGCTGGAATGTGGATGGTGACTATGTTGGCCTGGGGTGTCCAAGGCAACTTACTTTCAGGCCTTGCTGCTTTGGAAGGCTGTGTTCACTTGGCCCTATGGTCCCCGTGGACTCAGGACTTTACATGTGGTCTCTCTCATGCGGATGCTGGGCTCAGGGGTGGGTGCTATCCTAGAGGCCAGGGCACCCATATGGAAGCTGCTGGCTGTCTCAGGCTGGGCCCACAATCCTAGGATAACATCACCTCTGCTTTAGTCTCCGGTCTGGCAAGACTCTGGGGCTGGCCTGGATTCAGAAGGAGAGAGGCTACCTCAATGGCAGGGCTATCGAATGATGTGTGGCCATCACTAGTCTGCCACAGCCACTCCCTAGAAAGGACTGATGATCATAGAAAGAACAACATTCAGGCAGAAAATAGTGAAACTGCAGTGCTGAATAGACTTACATGTAAGCAAGAGAGAGATTGGGGCGCAAGAGCCTATGAGACTCTGGCTTAAGATGAACCTGGTTTCTAACCCTGGCTATTTAACCAAGCAATCTTGGACTGTTTCCTCATCTGTAAAATGCAGTTAATGGTAGACCTACCTGAGTCTTAAGCTAGGCTCTTCAGGAAGCAGAATCTGTGACCAAAACTAAGCAAAAAGTTGTTGGTTAGGGGGACCCTTGACATCAGCTCTTCAGAAAAGGGGATGGGGAAGTAAATAGGACAGAGGAACAACTCAGATTGTGATGTAGGATGAACCAGCTGGGTAGACCTGCCAGAATTTGCTTTGGAGTGAGTGTGAACTTTCTGATCAATTCTGAGTGGGCTGAGATTGCCAGATCTCTGCTGAGTCACTGCCTGTGGCCACCCAGAGAGAGGACAGGCTCTTGAGCAAGATGGTTCTCTCCGACTGAGGGATCCCTGTAGGGCTGACAGCCAAGGGCAGTGACATACCAATGACATACCCAGCGGCTGGAACAATGATCCATCATTGGAGGGGGCCCTGGGGGTGGGTACCTTGTGCCAACCAAGGGGGGTTCGTAACGCATCAAGGTACCAGCATGGCTTTGTTTGCCAGCTCTTGTTTGCCTGGAGTGCTTGTAGGTTGGACAAGAAAGTCAGTTGCTAAAGGTAATGTGTGGAGAAGGATCGGAAGATAACAAGTGTGCTGGGCAAGGGCTGAATCAGCATTTAACAGAGTCAAAAGTAGCCAGAGAAAGCTCAGCTAATGGACCGGGCAAATCTGAGAAACTGCTAATACATTCCCAGGCCCGTGTCAATAGGTACCACTCTCTTCACTGTGAGAATGAGTGAAAAGGTCAGGGGACCACGTTTCTCCTCTTTCTCGAGATGATTCAGCGTCGCTGGGGCACGAGGTAATGGAGAGATAATGGGCTCTGGGTTCAGATCCCAGCTCCACCGTTCACCAGACATGTGAACTTTAGGAAGTTAATTAATCTCTCTGATCCGTGGCTTCCTCATTTTAAAATGAGGACCACGGCAGCCAGCTTGCCGGGCAGCTTAGCGGTAATGTATATCTAAATTGCCTGGATGAAGGCGTGGGATCAACAAGTAGGAATGTTTATCTTGGACAGGATCACTTATGAATGGCTTCCTTTCTCTGTTTAGAAATTATATAGGATGAACCCCAGGGCATTTACATTCAACAGAAACATGGATGAAGCATGCCTCCGGTCAGGCTCTGTACGCCCATGCTCTCATGGGGGCCTCACAGTGGTAAATGTCCAACGGCATCATTGCCCCTTTTCACAGAGAAGACAATGGAGGCTCAGAGAAGCGGGGGGCCTAACGGGTTAAGTAGTGCATGAAGTGGCATCAAAGCCATGGCTTCTGACCCCAAGTCCATCCCGCCTCTGCATCCCCATCCTACCCTAAGCTGAGGTGCAGCTTTGGGTGGGGTTTCGGGTCTGCAGCAGGGCACAGGTCATGCTGGCCACGTGGGTACTTCAGGTTGGCTGGAGCGTGCATCTCTGCCATCAGCTTGGACTGTCAGCTTTCTTCATAATGATTAAAAGAAGGTAAAGGAGGAGAAAAAGGACTAAAGAAATCATCTTTGTACATTTTAATCTGAGCTGGTTTTGAGCAGGATGATAAGGCGGGTTGTGGAAATGTCAGCTTCTCCTTATCTCTAATTGACTTAAGTCAAGGCAGCTCTAATCCTTGTGTGCACAGCAGCCTGGAATGGAGTGATGAGGACAATTGATTCCTACTTTTTAATTAACACATGAGCTGCTTTAAAACAATAGTATATTGGGGGCAGCCTGGGAGCAGGAAGGAATGTGAGGTGGGGTCATCTCCACGGTGGTGACATTTAGAGCAGCGTGGACAGGTGTCAGCATTTGATTGGAATCGGGGCTGGCGGGGAATGAGCGTATCTCATGCCTGGGCGTGGTCCCAGAAGGCTGCAGCCAAGGAGACAAAGGAGTCTCCATGTCTTTTCAGGCACAAGTGGGATGACTCTAATCTACTACTAAGTCTGCGTGTACCCTAAGGTGTGCATTTGAGACACTGGTCCCTCACGCTGTCCTCCGTGTTGCTGCTTGGCTGGGTGGTTCATGAAGCTGGTGGTCTAGCTAAGTGTCGGAAGTCCCATGCACGCTAATGACAGGAGCCGGCGTAGCCGTGCCCCACCGTGGCCGCTGCATCTGTGTGGCAGGTCCCCGGCATCCACAGCTTCCACCTCATCTCTCTTCTGTACCTGTTTTAGAAATACAGGCTTTTGTCTTCATTCCTGCTGTGGATTAGTCCAACTCTTTCACGACTCATGGGTTGCAGCCCACCAGGTTCCTCTGTCCATGGGATTCTCCAGGCAAGAAGACTGGAGTGGGTTGCCATTTTCTTCTCCAGGGGATCTTTCTGACCCAGGGATCACACCCCTGTCTCCTGCATTGGCAGGCAGGTTACCGGTGAGCCACCCGGGCAGTCCCTCATTCCTGTAAGGTTTCCTTATTCTGAACTCGACCTTGGTTGATTGCTCCCTGAATTTTCTACAAAACAACTTCTGTGCTCCCACCCCCAGGAGATGGATTTTGTATCTGATGCCCTGCTCCTCTTACTTCATCGCTAGTCTTCTATCAGCTTGATCAAACCTACGACCACAATTTATCTTCTGCACTCAGTGAGCATCACCGCTCCTATCACTCACTGGATATTCCTACTGCCATGTCCTGTTCTCAAAATTACTTCTCTAGCATGCTGTTACTGTTACCTAAGATGTGCTTTATCTCCTGGACATTGACATTTGAACTTTTTCAGCCCTCATTGGGGATAGGAAAGGAAGAAGCTTCATGTTAAATTGGCTTCCCGAAACCCATTCTTGCAAGAGCCATTTTTATTTCTTTTTTCTTCCTGGTCAATTTTCAAGAGCCCAGCAGTCTAGAGTAGTTCAGGGCCAAATGACCATGGGTCATGACACTTACAGTGTTACTAGAGTGAGCACCAGAGGGTAATATGCTTTTAATTAGTGCTCTTAATATATTAATAGATGGGAGACAGGGGCATGGACTAAGCGGCCTCTGAATGTTTCCCTTTCCGCGATTTAAAGATCTGACTATTCTGTAGGTTTAGAAAGCAATAAATAACTTGGCTGTTCATAACACTCTGCCCCGTCCATCACGCTACGCTTGACCTCTTGCTCTTTACTCTCCCTCTCATTTTGTTTCTTTCCAATTTTTTTTTCAATTGAAATATAGTTGATTTACAATGTTGTGTTAGTTTCAGGTATACAACAAAATGACTCAGGTAAATATATATATGAAAAGAATTTTAAAATATATGTATATTGGTAATAAAAGTAAATTCTAGGTTATTACAAAACATTGAGTATAGTTCCCTGTGCTATACAGCAGGTCCTTATTGTTTAGTAGTGTATATATGTTAATCCCAAACTCCTAATTTATCTCTCCCCCATCCTTTCCCCTTTGGTAACCAAAAGTTTGTTTCCTGTGACTGCGGATCTTTTTCTGTTTTGTATATAAGTTCATTTGTATCAGTCTTTTAGATTCCACATTTAAGTGATGCTGTATGTCTGTCCTTCTCTATCTGGTTGACTAAACAGTATGAGAATTTCTAGGTTCATCCTATTTTCTTATTTCTTATGTCTTCCCCAAGCTCTGGTGTTAAGGAGAAAACTGATCTGGAAATTTTTCACCATCAGAACTCGTGTGTTTTTTAAGGGTGGGGACCATATTTTTACCAGTGAGGCCACTCTATGCTCGTAACAGACTTGACTTTGCTGAGTACTTACTCGTGTCTGAGACGCTGCTCTGCCTTTTGCTGGTTACTTCTTTGGATGTGGACATCCACTCTAGGAGGTGCTGCCATCATCCCTACATTTTCTAATTGAGGAAGAAGACGTTGGGAGATGATAAGAAAACCGGCACAGGTCCATGGCGCTGTGTGAGTGTCAGAGACGCTGAGTTAGCTTGCAACAGCTTTTCTGAATTGTCCCAGAGCATGACAGGCCAGAGATTCTCGGTCAGCTTAGCTGAGTAAACAATGAATTAAGACAAGAATTCTGTTCCCATTTCTGCTACTAACTTGAACATTTCCTCTAAATAACTGAGCTTTATTCTCTCACCTACTAACTTCCAGAGGACCCAGGTCATAGCAAGGATTTAATAAATGTTTCATAAATTACCAAGTGGCTGGTTGACTCTGCAAGTCTTTTCTAGGCCAACCATCTGTGACCACAGCTTGGGTTTCTCTCTTCTCTGACCACGCACACCACATTCCATGTCTAGACATTGTATTCCTTTCTACCCTGCATGTCCTAAGTGCTGAGCATGTGTTTTCTGTATTCCTCAGTTCCTTGTATTATATGTCCTTCTCCTTGGTCCCGAGGCCAGTGTCCAGACTAGAGTGCATGTTCAGCACTGTGAATACAGTGAATACAGCTGAGTGCTGCCCCAGCACACCTCAGGCCAGAAGGAACACTGACGTAGCAGTTGCCTCCCAGGATCTTGTTTAGGCTTCCAAGAAACTGCCATGTCCTTTCTGCTAAACAGATGTTTTGACAGGTCAGGATGCAGCTTCCAGTCAGCTGGCATGAGGCACATTTGCCGCAGTACACTACCATCCATCTATGAGTGTGAGTCTCCAGAGACAGAGGCTGTTACTCAGTTTTGGGGGATCCAGAGGGCAATGGTCTGGGAGAAAGACCCCACGGTAATTGACAAAACTCTACTAACCGGATGAATGGTATCCTGAAATGGTTACACACACACACACACACACACACACACACACACACACAACACACACACACACAATCAAACTTTATTATTCTTCATCCTTCAGCTACTTTCAAAGTTGTGGGCAAGACTAGATTCTCAGTCTTGCTCCTTCCTGAAAGTGGAGGGCAGACAATTTTCAGAGGGCAGATAGGATGAGGGAATGAAAATAGGCTCTCAGTGCCCAAGGGACACAAGAAAAGCCGTGGCAGTGTCCAGAGTGGCCAGACAATCATGGCTCTCTCCAATATTTGAGGTTCCATAACTTAAAGGGCACTTACTTAAAGAAAAACTGGTGGATGCATGTGTTGACTTCATGGCATGGATATTTATCCATAGATCATAGATTCTCTAGGAAGTAATTGAGGGAAAAGTTAAGAGGAAGATGGGAAAGTCTGAGCCTGGAGGGACTACCCACATACCCCTAGTTATCCTGTTGCACATAGCTAACTTGATATCCCTTGCAAAAAGACATCCATTCCTTTTTTTTAATTCGTAAATAATTTACTCTTGGAAGAAATGAGGTCTTTTCCTATTCTGCCCACCTCTTCAGACACTCCCACACCTACACCATATCTATTCACCAGACTCTCCTTTAGGGCAGGGATCCTGTACCATTGATCTGAGACCTTCTGGTACTAGCAAAGCATCTGGTGCATAGTGGGCATGAATAAGTGTTTGCTGAAAACAAGAATGAAAGAAAGTCTACATGGAGTTGAGATACCCAGCTTATCTTGTTCACTTCAGTTGCTCAGTCATGTCTGACTCTTTGCGACCCCATGACTGCATCACACCAGGCTTCCCTGTCCATCACCAACTCCCAGAGCTTGCTTAAACTTATACCCATCGAGACTGTGATGCCATCCAACCACCTCACCCTCTGTTTTCCCCTTCCCTTACTGCCTTTAATCTTTCCCAGCATCAGGGTCTTTTCTAAAGAGTCAGTTCTTCGCATCAGGTGGTCAAAGGATTGGAGTTTCAGCTTCAGTATCAGTCCTTCCAATAAATATTCAGGAAAACTTAGCTTGATGGATGCTTTATAGCTTGTTTTCTGTTTTATTTTTCCCCTGTAAGAAGTTTTAATGTATGAGTGTCCAAGGGCAAGAAGAAAAGAGAAAGACATACACTTACCATGGAGGTTATCCAGTAACGTTTAGTCCTTTTCACAAAGAAAAGTTTACCAGTTATTTAACTGGGGGACTTGAAAGCTCACAAAAGGGAAAGAAGGGTGGGAAAAGAGGAGGGAGAGGAAAAGTACTTTCCCACCATAGGGAGGGCTGGGACAGGAACAAAAACTCTGTGATTCACCCAAGAATAGTAGCTTAAAGGACCACGACTACGTGCCAAGGCACCCGAGGTGCTGCCAACCTCAGCTCTTGTGGGGCATTTGCCCTTTGATGCAGCCAAGGGAAGGGATTTAACCAGGCAAGTGGTGACCTGAGAACAGCTGCCTGGAGGCCGTTTTGAAAGAGAAGAGGCAACGATATCCTCACCTGTTCCTTGAACTCTCCCTCTAACCGCCAAAGAAACTAAAGAAAGAGTTAATTAAGAGACTAGAAAGAACAAGATTGTGTTGCTGGTGGAATGACCTAGGCAGAAAAAATGTGGAGGCAATTAAGGAAGAAAGCTGAACTTGGCGGGATAGGGAAAAGAAGTGGGGAGAGAGAAGACCCTTGAGCAGGGTTCCGGGAATAGCAGCCTGCAGTAAACAGCACAGCCCACCTGGGAGACCACCCTGAGCCAGGGACTTCCCAGATCAGCTCCCCAAATCCTCACCAGCAACTGAGGGCCTACCTGCTCATCTCACATCTTGGAGGAGGAAGCGAATTTTCAGCCAGGTAAAAATAATAAAACCAGGACTCCAGGGACTTCACCCAGCAGGGGGTCAGAAGCCGCAGCCATGCCAATGAAGCAGAGCCCAGGAAGGGAGGAAAATTCCCTTTATCTGCCCTGAGGCTTCTGATTTGTCCATTGTAACAGTGTTCTCTGAGCGGTTAAGACAGCCCACCCCCAACCCTCACAGAGCTAAAACAAAACAGAAGACCTATGGTGTAATTAAATATTCATTGAACTCCTCCTTTGAGTTAGGAAGGTGCTCCTGTGATGGGGATATAAAAATAAATCAAACACTGCCCCTTACATAGGAAACTCCCAGCCCAAATCAGGAAATCATTGTCAAACAAGGTAGTCATTTAATAGGGCATGTGTAAAAGCTTTAAGAAGACACAGAGGAAAAGAGGAAGACCCCTGATGCCAGGGGTATTGGCTGAGCTTCTGTGGTAAGCTGAGGTTTTTTGAAGGCATCCCAGGCAGTGGGGCAGCAGCACAGAGCCAGACCTTGCATTTAGGGTCAGGTGGCCATCAGGCTGTTTGGTACGCGGAGAGCAGAGATCAGAATCACCCTTCACAATCTGTCACCCAAACATCTGTTGGAGAGAGGGTATTCAGCTTTGCTTTTTAAATTGTGGCAACTATTGCATAAAATAAAACTTTACCACCTTACCTAGAACTTGAAGCATTATGCTAATGAAGTCAGACAAAGAAAGACAAATACTATCTGTTCTCTCTTATACTTGAAATCTAAATATAAACAAAGATGCTCACAGACAAAAAGCACAGATTGGTGGTTCCCAGAGGTGGGAAAAGGGAGAAATGGGTGAACTGTTTTTTGTTTTAATTTAAATGCATGCTAGGTTGCTTCAGTCATGTTCAACTCTTTGCAACCTCATGGACCATAGCCTGCGAGGCTCCTCTGTCCATGGGATTCTCCAGGCAAGAATATAGAGAGGGTTGCTGGCCCTTCTCCAGGGGATCTTCCCGACCCAGTGATTGAACCCATGTCTCCTACGTCTCCGGCACTGGCAGGTGGGTTCCTTACCACTAAAGCCACCTGGGAAGACCAATAATGTAATATCATAAAAGAATTTTTATATTGGTTACACTGTTGAAATGATGACATTTTGGAGATACAGGGCTAAAACATTTACATTATGAACATTAGTTTCAACATTAATTACTAGCATTAATTTAAAGTAAATTGAATAAAAAAATAAAGCTTACTATCTTAACCATTTTTCAGTATATAAGTCATTGACCTGAATGAATTCCACTCATAATGTTGAACAGTCATCACCACCACCTATCTCCAGAGCTTTTTCATCATCCCAAACAAAATCTCTTAACCCACAAATCAGTTCACCCTCCATCTCCCCTTCCCTCCAACACCTAGTAACTTAAAGTCTCCTTTCTGTCTCTGTGATAATTTGTCAGTTCTTATATGAGTGAAATCATACAACATCCATCCTTTTGCGTCTCATCTCACATACACAGTGTTTCCGAGGCTCATCCAGGTTGTAGCATACATCCGAAATTCATCTTGCTTGTGACTGAATAATGCTCCACTGTATGTATCCACCACATGAGTCTGTCCAATGATCTTTTGATGAACGACTGTGTTATTTCCATCTCCTAGCTACCATGAATAATTCTACTGTGAACATTGGTATACATGTATCTGTTTGAGTCTCTGCTTTCCATTCCTTAAGCCAATACCTGTAAATAGAATTGCTGGATTGTATGGCATTTCTATGTTTAAATTCTTGAGGAATGGTTAAGTTTTTTTCCACAGTGACTATACCATTTTATATTCTCATCAGCAATGCATAAGTCTCAATTTCTCTACACCCTCACCAACATTTGTTGTTTTCTATTTTGTTTTGTTTTTTTAAATTACAGCGATCCTAATGTGCATGTAAGGGTTGTTATGGTCTTGATTTACATTTTCCTAGTGATGAGTAATGTTGAACATTTTTGTCATGGTCTTGTTTGCCATTTATATATCTTCCTTGGAGAAAAGTCTA
This sequence comes from Madoqua kirkii, assembly GCA_006408675.1. Classification (NCBI taxonomy): domain Eukaryota; kingdom Metazoa; phylum Chordata; class Mammalia; order Artiodactyla; family Bovidae; genus Madoqua; species Madoqua kirkii. The sequence goes on along the minus strand of SJYC01133809.1, from coordinate 49,209 downwards.
TTCAAGATCTTTGTCCATTTTCAAATTGGGTTGTTTGGGTTTTTTGTGGTTGAATGTGTAAGTCTTGAGTATTAGGAACCACAGACGGAGGAGCCTGGTGGGCTACAGTCCATATGGTCTCAAAAGAGTCAGACATGACTTAGCTACTGAACAAGAACAACAGACTATGGGATAGGAACTAAAGGGACCAATGATGTTTTAAGGTGTTCTGAGGTGTAAGTCATCCATGGTGAAAGCCACTGGATTAGAAACCCATCAACCTTGTCTGACTTGCGAAGGCTCATATGTTTCAAGGAAGTTTCAAGTGTGATTGATGCATATCGCCGCATTTAAGGAAATGGGAGAGGGTGATCCAACCTGGCCTTGAAGCTGCTCCTCTCTGTCCAAGTCCAGCCCTGGAGAGCAAAGCGGTAGGTGATCCACTCATGTCATGGGGGACCTAGGCCAAGGACCACCTGTGTCCATCAGCTTAGGGGCCTTTCCTCCCACCCTCACTGGATCCCGGATCCTGGATGGTCAGGCAGGCCCTCCTGCTCCCTCTAGTGGACCGAGTCCAGGGCTGGCAGGCAGACTTTCTGCCTTCAAATCCTACTGCTGCTGCTGCTACTGCTAAGTTGCTTCAGTCGTGTCCGACTCTGTGCAACCCCATAGACAGCAGCCCTCTGGGCTCCCCCATCCCTGGGATTCTCCAGGCAAGAACACTGGAATGGGTCCTAGTCCTCTGTTTTACAGGTGACCTTGGAGGTCCCTGAACCTTAGGTATTGCTTCTGCAAAATGGGGAAAGGAATTGCAGCTCTGGGACTGTGATGTGACTCCTATGAAACAAACTGTGTTCTGCACACAGTGGGTCAGACAGTTCACAGGATTTGAGAGATGCTAGAGAAGGAGGAAGAAGGGCAGGGCAAGGCCAGTAAAGCCTCTCAGCCCAAGTGCAGAGGAGGCGACTGCAGCCTCATGCAGCCCGAAGTAAGTATAACCTGGTAGGTGGAGTGTCTTGTGCCATGTTTCCCTGTAGACCTGAAGGCCCCTCTCCACTGGCCCAGACCCCACCCATGTCCCCTTCCCCATGGGCTTTGGGATCCCCAGGCAGTCTTGCTCTGTAAGCGTTAATCCTCAGGATTCCTCTCGGAGGGAGGCTTAGATGCATTCATGAATTCAGAATTAAATCCCTCACAGTCCCCAGTCCAATGGTCTGCTGGTCGCGGATACTGATAGCAAGGAGAGAAGTCATCACTTTGATGGGTGTTCCCCTGAATAATAAGTGAACTGCTTATGACATTCCTGAAAGCAACCGACACGCCTGTCCCCGAGCCCTGCCACCCCCTGTTGTTAGCAGTGTGGACAGGCTCTTTGTGCCTTGACACTCGGGGAAAGTGCCAGCTCTCCTAATGCTCACAGAATATGTATAAACGGTGACATCAGGCCAGAGCCAGGGGCTGCAGACAGCATGGGAAATATACACACACTCCTAGAGGCTTTAGCATCAAGTTCTGACCATTGGCTTGTGGCCTTGGGCAAGCTGTGAAGCATCTCTGAATCTAGATTTCCCTTGGAAATGGGGTCACTATCTTACCCCACATGCCCTGCTGGGATTAAATAGGACGGCAAAAGGGAGGGTCTCTGGCATTCTGTTGATGTTTCGTAAAAGCAAGCCTTCCTTCTCTAGCCCAACATAGAAGCAAACTGTGGACTTATTTCTTTGCCCAAACAAAAACCCTTATGATGGTATTTTGGGGGAGAGAACAGGAGTAGGAGGGAGACAAGAAATTTTCCCATCGGTCCCACTGGCATTCTCGGTGGGCACAGGGCCATGACTGAGTCGCTTACAGAAATGGTGGCCGGGGCAGGAGGAAGGCTGAACTTGGCGAGGCTGGGCCGCCTGAACACCCAGGACTCAGAGCCCTTCAGCCAGCCAGTGCTGAGCCCGCGGCAGTGTGGGTGAACCCCGCCCGCCCAGCTGCTGCACAACCATGCGGCACAAATCCCTGTATGGAAGGAGCCGCTCTGCCGCCCCTGAAGAGAGAAGGAAACAGACCTTTCCCTGCAAGCGTGTTTGCTCTGCAACCACCACTGAGCGTGATTTTAAATTTCACGTGCGGGTTGCCTCCCAGGGTCCTGATGCTGCTCACGGAGGACAGCAGCTCATTTGTCTGTGTACCCCGTAGCCAGGGGTGTCCAGGTGACAGCTGCTGCTTGGAAGCATGACGGGCCCCAGGCGGCCGGAGGACTTAATTAATCAGTGCATTGATGGAGCCGCTACTGAGAGCCAGGCCCTGTGCTGGGCACCATGGGGGAGAGAAAACAGGGCAGAGTCTTGCCTTCTGGTGTCTTAAATTCTAGCCCAGGGTGGTGACACACAAGTCTGTGCAAAGTTAAATAGAAACATAAGAAATAAATAACAACTCAATTCAATACTATTGGCAATGTCACGTTGATACTCCTGTTCATGATTAATTACCCAGGGAAAGGAGCAGACGTGAAGTGCTACAGGAAGGAATCCATCAGTGTGTTTATTATTGACTGCAGACCTAGGGCCATGGAACAAGCCAGATCTTTCTCAGGACCCCTGCCCTGGCCTCCCCAACTGATGTTATTTTGAAGTTCTTGGCAGTCCATGAAGTGCTAGAGAGAGAGCCTGGACATCCTTAAGAGAATCCCCATCCCCTCCAGTTTGTTCCAGGTGCTCAGGGTTGGTGCTTCAGTGCCCCAAGTGGAGAAGGCAAGGAGAGGTTAGCACCTGCATCCTCAGTGTGTCTCCTTGGAGCCCTTACCACAGCCTTGAAACAACTGTGTCTCCCTCATAAGAGTACAAACCACCTGAAGACAGAGCCTTGTCTTGCCTGCTTTTGTAGCTTCCTCTTTGCCACTGCTTGCTATAATGATCAACACACAGAAAGTGCTCGCAAACATTATAGAATGCTACGGGCTTCACATGTTGCTACTGCCAAACTTGTCAGATATCTATAACACAATGCTTAGGATCATGCTTTACTGGAAAGTGTGACTCGTTTCTGGTCAAAACACCCAATGTTTGTAATAAAGATTGAGGTCAGGTCTTAGGGATTTGGGGGGAGGTGGGCAATTTACCTTACTCCCTCTTTTCCTTGATAGAGAACTTGGAGGAGGCTTGTGTGCTAAGTCGCTCCAGTCGTGTCTGATTCTTTGTGACCCTATGGTCTGTAGCCCAGCAGGCTCTTCTGTCCATAGGATTCTCCAGGCAAGAATACTGGAGTGGGTTGCCATGATCTCCTCCAGGGAATCTTCCCGACCTAGGGATCAAAAGTGTGCCTTTTACATCTCCTGAGTTGACAGGCAGTTCTTCACCCCTAGTGCCCTCTAAGAAGCCGTGGAGGAGGGAGTCCTGCTCAATTATATCTTCCCTGGGACAGTCCGAGCAGAGGACAGGTCACTCGAACCCCATACATAGTGGAAGCTGGCTGGTTCTCCTTCAGGTTAGGGCGGAAGAGATGGACGGGATTCAAGAGTAAGATGCAGTGTAGCCTGGTACTCCAGCCTGCTGTGGGAATGCGGTCCAGTGCAGATGGTAAGTCAGAAGGCAGACACAGCTTGGAAGGTGAATCAAGGCCACAGGGGTGGACAGAACTGGCAACTTCCACTTACTAGCTGAGTACCCACTACCTTTTCTCAGCATCACCCTGGTTAGCAGAGGATGCAGGCACAGAGCCCTCAGAGCACAGGATGTAGTAGGCACTTCATAAGCATTAACTCAAGATGAATGAGTGAAGCAGAAGATAAGAAACTTCTCCATGTTTTTCAGTAATTTTATATGAGTCATCAAACATACAGGAAAGATGAAACTGTTTTACAGTGAGTACCCACTAACCCATCACTAGACACTACAATTAACATTTTATTCAATTTTATGTATCAGGATTCATCTATCTATCTGTTATCCATCCATCAATCTGACACTTGTGATTTTATAAAGGATATATTCCACTTAAGGAAACAAGGCAAGTACACGTGAAACAATTACTCAGCGTTTTACAGGACGGTGCTAAATAGTGAGATCAGAGAAGGCAATGGCACCCCACTCCAGTACTCTTGCCTGGAAAATCCCATGGATGAAGGAGCCTGGAAGGCTGCAGTCCATGAGGTGGCTGAGGGTCGGACATGACTGAACGACTTCACTTTCACTTTTCACTTTCATGCACTGGAGAAGGAAATGGCAACCCACTCCAGTGTTCTTGCCTGGAGAATCCCAGGGACGGGGGAGTCTGGTGGGCTGCCGTCTATGGGGTCGCACAGAGTCAGACACAACTGAAGTGACTTAGCAGCAGCAGCAGCTAAATAGTGAGAGATAAGCACGCATATGATTGGAGAGGAGAAGGTGATCTTCTATGAGGAATAAAATATTCAGGGACCATTTCAATGGAGACGGACTTCAGCTGGGCCTGGAAGAATGTGTAGGATTTAGACAGCTGGAGGGAGAGAGCATGGGTTTCAGTGGGCAGAACTCTGTTTCTCTGGGTGGTACTCCACCAGCCCTTTCCTCCTGCCCAATGCCAGTTTGGTGTCATCTTCAGAGCTGAGGACAAAACCTGGATGTGAATGCCTCCGGGGCTTCAGACTCTGATGACTCTGGGCACCTCTCTTGTTGAGTGACACACAGTGGAATTCAAGAGACTGGCCCAGAGGGATATGACCTTTTTGCCCAGAATGAAGTTAAAGAACAAAGATCTAATTGGGTGGGTGGGGAGCTGCAGGAGCTTGAGGAAATGGTTAGGAAGTAGGTGGGTGTCTGGGTGCTTCCTCTGAAGGTACCGAGGGAAGACCAAGGAGCTTTCCCCCTGCCTCCCAGGCAGGGAAAGCAGTGCAGAGCAGCCAGAAGGGAACATGATGGCCTCGGAAATGGCTGGCGGTCCTGCACCGATGATGCAGCAGGCCCGGTGTGGGGTGGACACAGCGCAAGGGGAGGCAGGAGCCGTAGTTCTACCAAATAAGCCAGCTGTCCCCTGGCGCCATCTGGGGAAGAGGTTTCTGAAGAGTAACTGAGTGAGTCTGGGTCGCCCAGTCGTGTCCGCCTCTTTGCCACCCCATGAGCTGCAGCCCACTGGGCTCCTCTGTCTGTGGGATTTCCCAGGCAGGAATACTGGGGCGGATAGTCATTTCCTTTTCCAGGGGATCTTCCCAATTCAGAGATCAAACCCCGGTCTCCTGCATTGCAGGCAGATTCTTTACTGTTAACAGAGTCACCAGAGGTTTCTGAAAATCAGCTTTAAAAGGCTGTTAGCACGTGGGTTCCTCCTGGGACATTTGCTGGTGATAGGAGTCGTGTGCCTGCGTGGCCTGTGCTTCAAAGACCGACAGAGAAGGTGCTGGGCATTACTGAGCAGTTTGCACCGTTGTAAGAGCTGGTTACCTATCCCCCTGCAGGAAGGGTCTGGCTGCCTACAACTGGGCACACCACCTTGCCCTGTGTTTCCTCTTTCTTGCCTCTCATTTCCCCAGGCTGCTCTCCCCCTTCCCTCGAATCCTTTTTGTCCCCTTTGAATTGTATGGCTGTGCTTGGATGCAGTCCATGTAGGACTCCTTGAGGGAGATTTGTGGCCGCCTCCCTCTGCAGCGGTTGCCCTGGCCTGCGATGGCTACAGTGGTCCAGGGGCTTTTGCAGAACAAAAGATACCTGTTCTGTGGCCGGTCCAGGTGCAGGCTGGGAGGAATTCATCCAAGTGCAGTGGAGGATAAGCCCATTCATTTTGTGATGCAGCCTCTGTGTACTTTGTCAGCAAGATGGAGAACACTCACTATTTTCTCTGGCTTTTAGGATTTCCATATTTATTGCTTGTTTGCTACTGCTAGGGAGAAGCAAAGGTGGGGGAAAAACAACAACTTGCTCCATTTGAAATTTTAAACATACACATGTGAGTTTCTTTCACCCCTGCCCCATCCCTCCCTGTCCCCTGCAGTTCCAGTAACTGCAGACTGTTAGAGCTGGAATCACTCGAGAAAGCCAAACCCTTTTTCCTCATTTTGCACACTAGGAAATCCTGGGCAAGACGTGGAGGGACTTGGTCATCGCCACATGCCTAGTTCCTGGCAGCCCTGAGACTAGCATTTATGCCCGCAGAATCTTAATTCCCCATCGCTGGACCAAGCAGACTCGTTTCCTATCAAGTCACAGTCCTACTGTGTGCAGGAGATCCCACTGTGCGTGAGGTCCTGTGTGGCCAACTGTGCATTCCCTGCATTGCTCCTCACAAGGGTGGGCGTCTCTCCCTGTTTGTTCGGTTGGTGAAGTGCAGGGATCATGGGGTAGGTGACACTGAGTCAGGGCTGGGGTGGGGGTGTGGGGGAAGGGTGTCCTCAGGAGGTGAGGACACAGCACAAAGCTGATGCAGTAAGGAATGCAGCATTATGGGAGTTAAAGCCCTCAGTGTCTGGCATACAGTACGAGCTGCTGCTGCTGCTGCTGCTGCTGCTGCGTCACTTCAGTCGTGTCCAACTCTGTGTGACCCCATAGACGGCAGTCCACCAGGCTCCTCCATCCCTGGCATTCTCCAGACAAGAACACTGGAGTGGGTTGCCATTTCCTTTTCCAATGCATGAAAGTGAAAAGTGAAAGGGAAGTCATTCAGTTGTGTCTGACTCTGGGACCCCATGGACTGCAGCCCACCAGGCTACCCTGTCCATGGGATTTTCCAGGCAAGAGTACTGGAGTGGGTCGCCATTGTCTTCTTGACAGTACGAGCTAGATTCTTGTTAATGGACAAGAGGGAGACATCTCCCACCGAGAGGCCAGGAAAGGCTTTTCAAGACATCAGCACTGAGTTTTCTGCTGGAGGAATTTCAGTTGCTGGCCATGAAGGTATTTCCAGCAAAAGACAGAAACGAATTGGAGTGTGTTCAGGAAAAAGGGACCAGCAGGTATGCAAGTTGTGTCTGTATGGAGCGGGGCTGGAAGGTGGGGCTAGACAGGAGGCTCAGCTGTCCACATGATGGGGGTCATGGAAGGCTTGCCATATACAGGGCAGCCCTGTAGACCTGGAATTTTGCAGCCAATGAGACAAGAGAGGATGGGCGTGGCACAGACCCACACACAGTCTGTGATGTGACAGAGGGTGCCTGGGAGCCTGAAGTGACAGGGGTCTCTGGAGGTAACAATAAGGAAAAGCCGGCCATGGGAAAACCAGTGTTTACCACGGAGGGCGCCCTCCATGAAAAGGAGAGGCAAGGGGAAAGCTTTGTGGCCAGAACATACTTGGCACATTTGAGAGAGACAGAAAAGACTCTCATGAAATAAATTTCAGTGGAGTCTACCAGTGGGAGAGGAGTTTGGGATCAGATTATGCAGAATACTTCTAGTCCATGGCTGGGAGAGGGAATTTTATTCACATATGATGAGAATAAAATCTAACCTCATTCCCTGCATTACCTGGCCTTGGCCTGTGTCTTCATGAAAACAACTAACCTTGGTTGACCCAAGACTTTCTTCTTTTGAGCACTGAAGGCCCAGCATCTCATGAACGTCATTTCCTCACCTCCCACTCTCGTTCTTCCTCGTAACAGTCTGCTGCTGCTGCTGCTGCTGCTGCTGCTAAGTCACTTCAGTCGTGTCCAACTCTGTGTGACCCCATAGACGGCAGTCCACCAGGCTCCTCCATCCCTGGCATTCTCCAGACAAGAACACTGGAGTGGGTTGCCATTTCCTTTTCCAATGCATGAAAGTGAAAAGTGAAAGGGAAGTCATTCAGTTGTGTCTGACTCTGGGACCCCATGGACTGCAGCCCACCAGGCTACCCTGTCCATGGGATTTTCCAGGCAAGAGTACTGGAGTGGGTCGCCATTGTCTTCTTGACAGTACGAGCTAGATTCTTGTTAATGGACAAGAGGGAGACATCTCCCACCGAGAGGCCAGGAAAGGCTTTTCAAGACATCAGCACTGAGTTTTCTGCTGGAGGAATTTCAGTTGCTGGCCATGAAGGTATTTCCAGCAAAAGACAGAAACGAATTGGAGTGTGTTCAGGAAAAAGGGACCAGCAGGTATGCAAGTTGTGTCTGTATGGAGCGGGGCTGGAAGGTGGGGCTAGACAGGAGGCTCAGCTGTCCACATGATGGGGGTCATGGAAGGCTTGCCATATACAGGGCAGCCCTGTAGACCTGGAATTTTGCAGCCAATGAGACAAGAGAGGATGGGCGTGGCACAGACCCACACACAGTCTGTGATGTGACAGAGGGTGCCTGGGAGCCTGAAGTGACAGGGGTCTCTGGAGGTAACAATAAGGAAAAGCCGGCCATGGGAAAACCAGTGTTTACCACGGAGGGCGCCCTCCATGAAAAGGAGAGGCAAGGGGAAAGCTTTGTGGCCAGAACATACTTGGCACATTTGAGAGAGACAGAAAAGACTCTCATGAAATAAATTTCAGTGGAGTCTACCAGTGGGAGAGGAGTTTGGGATCAGATTATGCAGAATACTTCTAGTCCATGGCTGGGAGAGGGAATTTTATTCACATATGATGAGAATAAAATCTAACCTCATTCCCTGCATTACCTGGCCTTGGCCTCTGTCTTCATGAAAACAGCTAACCTTGGTTGACCCAAGACTTTCTTCTTTTGAGCACTGAAGGCCCAGCATCTCATGAACGTCATTTCCTCACCTCCCACTCTCGTTCTTCCTCATAACAGTCCTATCACAATGGAGGGGGCATATTTGCAGAGTCCCTCAAATCTCTCTAGATGATTCCCTAGAAAATAGATGGCCATTCAAGATTTCTGAGAACAGGAATGACATAATTAAAGCTACTTAAGCAATTTTAAAACACTGAAAGCCTCTAGGGTCATTCCATTTACATAAAGATGCTTTTCTGTTGCAACTGGGATTTATTTGGATGCAGGAAGGCTAATGGACCAAGAGGCATGCCTTCCTTAGGAATAAAAGAAGGTCATCTCCATCCAGATGTTCCAGTCAACACCCTCTCTTGCAGAATTGATTGGACTCTTTAGTCCTCATTCCTCAAGATTTGAAGCTTTGAGCTCTGAATCTCTCTGTACGTAAGCAAAGCTTAAAGGGACAGGCCTTCACACGACTGTCCCAGCGGAGTCTGCATGGTCTCCAGGATTATCTAAAGCTAATTGTGACAGAAATACAGTGGCCTCTGTGCTCATCACCTCTGAAATAGTCGTTTATTTATTTATTTGAAATGGTATTTTCTAACTTCTCGTTAGTTAGGTGTGAAATCAAAATAGTACCTGGCTCCTTTAAGAATCTTTACCAAGATAATGAAATTTGTGATCTCACAATTGCATAAATCACTGCCAGCCCCCTTAAGTCAATTCATATTTCTGTAGTTCGTTAGTGGCTCAGGAGGAAATTGCATTTATTATAATTGCCTCTAATTGCACCAGATTAGTGATTACAATTATTGATGGCAGCTGATTATTCATTAGGCATCAAATCAATCCCTCTACTTCTTCATTACTCGAAACAGTAACTCTGATGAGGAGAGGTCTAAAGGAGACCACGTCCACCCTCTTCCCTGCCTGGCAGGCGACCTCCCCAGGCTGTCTCTAAACAAGCACCTGAAAATGATTTAGGACTTCAAGTGACAGAAAAGCAGCCCTCTCCTTCCCCATCCAATGCCCAATGATGCCAAGCCCAGCACTGACTGATGATTTAAAATGGTGGAATCAATTCAACATCACCAAAGGCTATTTGGAGGCCCTGGAGTGCTGCTCTGGACCTGCGAGCTCTTCCAGGATGCCCTCCTTGATTGCAAAGTAGAAACATCAGAGCTCCTTGGTCCAACTCTTCTGGAATACACACAGCCCTGAATATGGAAAGAGAATAGACCCAAGGGCCTCACAGACCAGACTGGTAACTCTGGCTGAACCCTTGGGAGCAATGTAGAGCCCAGCAAGACACTTATCTTCCTGTGCTGAAGAATCACCTACAGGTGGTGGGTCAACGGTGATGAGATGTGCTCTGCTCCTTGTGTTCACTACTGGACTCTCTCACCCAGAACAGGGCTGGCAGAGAGGAAGAGCTGATGCCCGGGTGAGGAGGGAAGATCTGATGGAGTGGTGCTGACAGCTGAATTAGATGACATCCGTAAAGCCTGTGTCTTACACCAGGTGATGAGTGTCTTCTTGATGAAGGTCACTTCCTCCCCATGGCCCCCTCCAACCTTAAACACCTATATTATCTTTGAAAGTTCTATTTCTTATCTCTTGTGCATTGGTTCAATATTAACAGTAAATTTATCTTCCCTGTAGTATCTGTAATAGAAGAGCTGCTTCCAGAAGACCTCCCCATGGTGGTTTTCATTCTTTGGCTCACTCATCAATACCTACAGCGTGCCAGGCACTGGATCTAGAGGATCTGAGAGATAAATAAATCATGAGTATTGACCTTGAACAGCTCACAACCAAATGGGAAAGACCATCCATTCTGTCTCCAGGCTTTGTTTGCATTCACAGAACATACACTGTCTAATCACCCCACCGAGGCTGGGGAAACCCGGTTCATATTGGAGGGTCAAACAGGCCTCACAGACATGGAATGTGAGATTGAAATGGCGAGAATCTCTTCAAATGCCTAATGGAGTGGCTAGATTTTCAACAGAGCAGAAAGCACCTGAAAAGTGGGGAGGCAGAAAGGAGCACCATTTCAGAGTGGCACTGCTGGGTGAGGGCTTCATGCCCACTGTGAGGATGTTAAGCACTGTTTCCAGATATTCCTGGAGGCCAAGACCTCCATGACCAATGGCCCTTCCCTTTCTCAGCTGCTGAGGTCTCAGAACTGTGGAATTGTCTGAGGGTTTTTTCTTGTGGACTCTGTGACCATGCAGAATCCTAACCCATCCTTTCCCCAAACGTTCAGGTCACCCTGCTCTCCTTGCCACCCCAGGGGCCTCATCCATCAATTCTGCTGCTTTTCACAAAACCCCGTTTCCACCAGGGACTCAACTCAAAGTGCGTAAGTGTCCGCAGGACCAGAGTCATTCAGGGCAGCTGCTGTCTATGCAGAGGCAGGGTCCTCACACTCCGGAGAGGGAAGGATGGAGGCTGTGGGCCAGGAGGCGTGCAGACAGGATCCTGTGTCCACATGGGTGGAGGCTGGTGCTCATTTCTCTGATTGCTCAGACTTGAGCCCTGCAGTGGGTCTGACCTGTGCCCAGATCCCCTGAGAGGGTAAACAGTCATCCCTACACAGGGTGAGGGGGTGAGCCTGGAGGACAGGGCCCTAGCACCCTTGCCCATGTGGTGGTTGCCACCACTCTGCCTCTTTCCAGGAAGCTACAGGGCAACACGTGGCTTCTCTGCACAGCATGTGTCTCTCCTGATGCTAGGCTCCTGTGCATCCTAAGTCTGAGCCAGCGGAAAGGTGTCCTTTCTGCCCCAGGACTCTCCACGGCCCAGGCTGCTGACTCATGCAGATGGAAGAGGCTCTCTTCTCTAACTGACACGTTCATGTACCTCCTGTCTCCCCAGTGTCCCATATGGTGGCTGTCTCATTTGAAGGCCGATCTTTTAGGGCAGGGGTCCCCGACCTCTGGCATCTAATGCCTGATGATCTGAACTGGAGCTGATTAATAATAAATGCACAATAAACGTAACGTGCTTGAATAATCCTTAAACCATCCCCACCCTCTTCTGGTCCATGAAAAATCTGTCTTACAAGAAATAAGTTACTGATGCCAAAAAGGTTGGGGACCACTGTAAATTTAGGGGGAGGAAACATATAAGTATAGAATCATCTCCAAAGAAACCTGAGAATATTAGACTTCTATGATACCTCAGAAACCCAGACAATGCTTTCTCTTTCTTGGCAATTGCGCCCACCCCCAGCCTCTTTCCCAGGACTGGCTGGAGGTCTGAGTCTCTCCTCAAGGGCAGCAGGACGCTCACTCATTGACCAAGAAAGGAAATTGTGTTTCAGCAATTTTCTGACTCATGAGAAAGCTGCTGTGGCCAGAGCCAGAGAGGAGTTCTGTGCGGATATCAGGAATCACAGAGATTTGCCTGGGCTGCTCTGAGAAGCTGTCTGGACCCTGCCATCAGTGCCCCCATAGTTAAGGAGAAGCCTTCCTCCCCTCTGCTCCAGCAAAGCTTCCCCCAAACTCTAAACTTCCAGATAAAGCAGACCCAAGCCCCCACCGCCGCCCCCACTACGCAGCCCTCCATCAGCCGGTGCCCGTGGTCCAGCATCACCGTGGTAACAGTTGGGGAATGAGTCCCAGTCTAGCTGCCTGTGCAGGATGGCTGTGCAGTAAGAGCCTTCATCCTTATGGCAGGCACATTAATGCCAGTTTGCTCATTCTAATTAATAACAGTCAGTAAACACCAAAGAGAGCTAATGATGATTACAGGCCGCAGCTCCTGCCTGTTAGCAAACACGCACAGGCAGGTGGCCCCCTCCCTCCCGGGGAAGAGGCTGGGGCTGCTGCACCGGCCTCCTCCACGCCCTGCCCCGCCTGGTCCATCTTGGGTTACTCTTCTCCTGGATTCCTGGCCAGTAAGACAAGAACCAGGCCTGTGCAGGCCAGCCCCGTGGGAAGAATCCCTGGCTTTGAGAAAGAGGGCTGGGGGAGAGCCCTATGGGCCCTTTTGGGTTCTCAGGCAGCATTCCCTGGCACTGGGCATTAAACAAATTCTTCTTTTTTTTTTCCCCCTGATTTTAAACATATTTTTCTAGTTTCCAAAATAACTCAATTTGCTTTGAAAATGAAAAAAAACTAAAGAAGTGTGCACAGAAGGGGGAACTCGCTGGGTGGGGTTTGTGGCTGGTGGGGCTGCCTGCATTTCCCACCTGGGGCTCCATCTCTCCTCTTGCTTCTGCTCCCATTCTGCACCCTCCCCTGAGTGGTGCACACACGGTATTACCCGACAACTGAATGATCCCCGTAAAGAACCCTTCACTCCTGGCCCTACAGGCTCTTACCCTTCCTCCAGCCCTGGTTCTGTCCTTATCTCTGACTCAAGGGTTCTTCCCAGGGCCATATTCCAAGACCAAGAGGGAGAAATGAGTAGCACCCGTGGACCTGAAGACACCCCATCTTGGAATGTTTTCTTCTTTGAGATCCAGGGGTTGTGGCAATTAAACACAAGTGTATAAACACCTGGGCATTCAGGCTGAATCTAAATTTGAAGAATGTCTTACTTCTCAAAACATTCCCTAACCCCATGTCCCTAGGTGGATTTGAAATCTCCTCCTTGGGGAAGCTGTCAGCTCTCCGTTATGAATCCCCAAGGGGCCCCACAGCTGGACTGGGAAAATGGATCTCTGATCACCCAACTAAGTGATGATACAGCTGTGGCAGAGGCTTGAGAAACAGAGCCGCCGCCGTGCAGTCTGAATCTCACTCACAGTTTGCGCTTTCATTGGAAGACCCGGTCCTCTCAATGTCACGTTTTCCTTTGTTCACCCCATCCTCCTCCTTACACACACTAGTTCATTCAGCTGCAAAGATAAAGTTTCTTTTAGCACCTTCACTACAACTCAGACAATACTTTCTCCTCGAAGGACTGTTCAATCTACTCCACCCAGAAGTGTTTCTCTGAGAGTTTAAGGATAAAGAAAGAACTATGAAAGTGACTGTGTGCCATTTCTAAGGATGCTAACGAATAGATCCAAGTAGATAATGGGATATGAGCTGCTGACCTTATTTTCCTGTTTTTTGAAATGAATGAGACCTTTACTTTGTTTCTTTTCCTTTTTTTCTTTTGTCTCCCTTTCTATGGCTATTCGTCTTTCTTCCATTTCTTTCTCTATGGTTTTTTTTTCTCTCTCTCCTTTTCTTTCTCTGTCTCCTCTCCTTTTGACTAGGATAAGGAATTGAAGGGCGTTTCTAAATTTGGTGCAATGCACTGAATGCATTCATTCATCTGTCTGTTCACTCCAGTAACATTCCCAGAGCTCTCACTTTGCATTCTTGGCTAGTTTTTCAGAGCAGAGAGATGCATAGACCAGCTCCGCTCCGGAGCAGCCCTGACTCAGCAAGGGGAGAAAGGCACGAAGTCAGAGTGACTATTAAATACACGTAGCAGATGACAGGAGCCACAAGAAGGTGAGGAGCAGGTCGATGGGGTCGTGTGAGGGAAAACTTCATACAGAACATGACACTTGGGCTGAATATTAAACTGTGTTGAGTCACCAGGTAGCAGGTGGCAGCCAGGGGCTGGTGGGAGGATGGAATTTACAGGCAGAGGGCACTGCCTGAGCAAAGACCAGAGGCAAGGAGCCCAGGTCCTGTGACCATTGAAAGAAATAGGACCCTACAGGGAGGGTGGAGATGAAAACCTACCCAGGGATGGCCGCTGAGTTTGAACATCAAGAACCTGGCAGGATACTGGAACACACACACAGTGTTTCCATGTGAGAATGTGTCTTTTTTTTTTTCTTTTCATTTTTTAAAACTTTCTGGCATAGTGATAAAGAACCTACCTGCCAATGCAGGAGACTTAAGAGATATGGGTGTGATCCCTGGTTCAGGAAGATCCTCTGGAGAAGGAAATGGCAACCCACTCCAGTATTCTTGCCTGGAGAATCCCATGGACAGAGGAGCCTGGTGGGCTACAGTCCAAGGGCTCACAAGGAGTAGGACATGACTGAAACAACTTAGCATGTGTGCACGATATACAGTTGGTTTACAATGTTGTGTTCATTTCTGCTGAACTGCAAAATGATTCAGTTACACATATATTCTTTTATATATTCTTTTCCATTGTTTTATCCCAAGATATTGAATAGAGTTCCCTGTGCTATATGGTAGGATACTGTTGTTTTACTATCCCTTCACTTTAAAATAGGTGAGTGTAAACTCTTTATGAGGATGAGATGTTTGGATGGCATCATCAACTTGATGGACATGGGTTTGGGTGAACTCCAGGAGTTGGTGATAGTCAGGGAGGCCTGGCATGTTGCAGTGCATGGGGTTGCAAAGAGTCGGACACGACTGAGTGACTGAAGTGAACTGAACTGAAGCTCTTTACATATTTTTTTCAACAAACTAAACCAGTCAATGTTTACCCCTGGGTATCAGAGATTGGTTTTATCTTCTGTTGGGCAATGACCCTCAGTAGAAACCAGGCTCCCTGCTACTCCATCAGCAATTCCGCTCTGCCTGGGTTCGCCTCTCTTTCTCTGTTGTCCTGCTCATAGACACCTGCCTGTCCTTTCATATTCTGCACACTGGGGATTTCTGATGGGAATGAATCAGAACTGCCAGTCAGTTCCTGGTGGGTGATGTAAACCATGCCACATCTTCCAGACTGGGAGCCAGCCTTACCCCCTGCACCGGCTGATGTACCAGGCCGTCCGGCTGTTCCCACCGGGACCTTTCCCATCTGGCTGGAGGATGGAATTTACAGGCAGAGGGCACTGCCTGAGCAAAGACCAGAGGCAAGGAGCCCAGGTCCTGTGACCATTGAAAGAAATAGGACCCTACAGGGAGGGTGGAGATGAAAACCTACCCAGGGATGGCCGCTGAGTTTGAACATCAAGAACCTGGCAGGATACTGGAACACACACACAGTGTTTCCATGTGAGAATGTGTCTTTTTTTTTTTCTTTTCATTTTTTAAAACTTTCTGGCATAGTGATAAAGAACCTACCTGCCAATGCAGGAGACTTAAGAGATATGGGTGTGATCCCTGGTTCAGGAAGATCCTCTGGAGAAGGAAATGGCAACCCACTCCAGTATTCTTGCCTGGAGAATCCCATGGACAGAGGAGCCTGGTGGGCTACAGTCCAAGGGCTCACAAGGAGTAGGACATGACTGAAACAACTTAGCATGTGTGCACGATATACAGTTGGTTTACAATGTTGTGTTCATTTCTGCTGAACTGCAAAATGATTCAGTTACACATATATTCTTTTATATATTCTTTTCCATTGTTTTATCCCAAGATATTGAATAGAGTTCCCTGTGCTATATGGTAGGATACTGTTGTTTTACTATCCCTTCACTTTAAAATAGGTGAGTGTAAACTCTTTATGAGGATGAGATGTTTGGATGGCATCATCAACTTGATGGACATGGGTTTGGGTGAACTCCAGGAGTTGGTGATAGTCAGGGAGGCCTGGCATGTTGCAGTGCATGGGGTTGCAAAGAGTCGGACACGACTGAGTGACTGAAGTGAACTGAACTGAAGCTCTTTACATATTTTTTTCAACAAACTAAACCAGTCAATGTTTACCCCTGGGTATCAGAGATTGGTTTTATCTTCTGTTGGGCAATGACCCTCAGTAGAAACCAGGCTCCCTGCTACTCCATCAGCAATTCCGCTCTGCCTGGGTTCGCCTCTCTTTCTCTGTTGTCCTGCTCATAGACACCTGCCTGTCCTTTCATATTCTGCACACTGGGGATTTCTGATGGGAATGAATCAGAACTGCCAGTCAGTTCCTGGTGGGTGATGTAAACCATGCCACATCTTCCAGACTGGGAGCCAGCCTTACCCCCTGCACCGGCTGATGTACCAGGCCGTCCGGCTGTTCCCACCGGGACCTTTCCCATCTGGCATCACCTTGTTCCCTGGAATCAGGAGAGAGCCAGTGGCCTCTGCACCTGGGAGTTGAAACGAGCAACTTCATAATCCAGGAGTGACAGCTGCCACGCTGGTCTCTGCAGAGCTGCCCAGAGTCTCTAGGAGGGGATAAGGAAGCAGCTGGCCTTGGGGTTGTGAGAAAAGTAAGAGGCACCAAGGAAGTACTCTCGCTGTTTCTTTCCTTGCTTCTCGAGCTGTGCCTTTCTACTTCTCTGAGTTTGTCTCCCAGGCCTCAGATAAGACAGAGTGTGAGCCATCTCAGAAGGCAAGAAAGTGAGCAAGTGTAAATCACTCAGCCATGTCCAACTCTTTGTGATTCCATGGACTGTATCTCACCAGGATCCTCTGTCCATGGAATTGTCTAGGCAAGAATACCGGAGTGGGGGCCATTCCCTTCTCCAGATCTTCCCGACCCAGGGATCAGACCCAGGTCTCCCACACTGAGGCAGATTCTTTACTGTTGGAGCTACCAGGGAAACCCCAAGGCAAAAGGCCCCCAAATATGGAGTGGTTAGATGTGTGAGCTGGATAATTTCACAGGCTAATGAATGGAAGGATTACTTCAACTATTTAGGGGGAAAGGGTAGGGATTTCCAGAATTGGACCATCATCCACTTTGACCTTTCATAGTTGGCCTCAGAACTGCCATGGCACCCATGGGTGTGTCATTTAGCTGATAAATGTTTACAATGAATGTCTATTGAGTCTCAAGATTTACTGGAAGTCAACTCATTCTCCATCTTGAACCCAGCTGGTTCTAACCAGTGTATGCCCTGTCCTCCACAGTTGTCATTTTTTAAAGTTTGTGCCCAGCCTCCCAGTCTCCTTTTCACACCCAGGTCACATCTATCCCCGATTGGTTGCTCTTGGATTCTTTGCTTCAATCCCATTTTCTCTTTGGAAGATCCTTGGAGGTGGGAGGCAGGATTTACAAGTCATCAGTAGCTCTCAAACCTTATAGCACACTGCTAGGCTGTAGCTGGCTAGAAGGCATCGGAATAAGATCAGAAACTTGTTTGCAAGATCAAACCAAAAAAAGCAGGAATTGCAGAAAGAGACAGAGCTAGGTTCGAACTCAGACTCTACCACGGATCAATTGATTTTGGGCAAGGTCTGAATTTAAAGGAGCTTCTTTTTCTGTAACTATAAAATAGGGATAGTACTACTTCTCTGAGAATTTTAGGGACTTTTGAATTAGAACAGGAAGGAAGGAACTCAGGGTCTGGATATTATTAATGCTAGGTAGCTGAGACATCTTCCTTCCTTCTTGAATCTTTGCAAGAATTTTTTCCCCCACCCACTTTGGACACAAACATGCTTTTCCTCCACCGCTGCCTCCTCTGTTGCATTTTTTCTAAGTCAACCCCACCCAGGAAGAAATAGCCTCCAGGCAGCACATCCATCCAGGCGATGCCTCCAGGAGTGAGTCAGGAGAAGGTAGAAAAAGCATTTTATAAAAATGCATTCTGTCTCCCTAGCAGAGAAGGGTAAAGCTTGATCAGCTTTTATATTCATGGTACTTTTTTTTTTCCTCCTCAGAGACTCAGTGTATATAAACGTAAAATTACAATAATTATGATAACATTCAGATTAACTGTGCTCCTGACAAGGCTTCAGGGGTACAGAAGTTTACTGATTCCCACTGGAGTACTTTTCTACCCCGACTAACTTCTCCATTCTAATCCAGGGGGACTGCCTGGGGGAGGTGGGGGTGACCAGAGGCTGACCCCTTGGTGCTTTATTTATTCACATAGCATACATCAAATACCTCCACTGCCTCCAGGCCTCTTAGTATATCTAAAACCAGCAGTAAGTGTGTACATTAAATAAGAAGTAAGCCAACAGCTTACTTCACTGTGGCCCAATCGTTTCAAGTCAGTTGCAGATAACTGGGAATTTGAAACACAGATAAAGTAAAGATTTTTTACTGCTGTAAAAATCTATAGTAATAAAGGAGTTCATAGCTAATGATCTGATTGCCCTCAAAACTGTGGGTCCTTGAAGCCAGAATTCACGTCTCATACATTTTTGTTTCATACATGGCACTTGTGCATAGGTGATAGCTGAAAGAATGAATGACTGGGAATTCCCTGGAGGCCCAGTAGTTAAGACTTTCCCTTACAATGTGAGTGATGCAGGTTGGATTGCTGGTTGGGGAGCTAAGATCCCATGTGCCTCTCAGCCAAAAACCAAAACATAAAACAGAAACAATATTACAATGAATTCATTAAAAACTTTAACAAATGATCCACATCAAAAAATCTCTTAAAGAATGAATGAATGAATGAATAACCAGAGGCATAGAAACTCCTTGTCTTTACCATTCACTATTGTTCTTAGTGTCCAAAAAGCGACAGCAAGAAAGAACAGAAATCATTCAAAGAAGGAAGATGGGAGAAGGAAGATTTCTCCCTTTCTGGAATATTCTTGATTCTGTTCTAGAGTTTGACAGCAGAAGCATGGATGTATGAAGTACAGGAGTTGGAGCATTTAAGTAGAAAAGAGTATGCATTTATCTGGGATGGTGCCTCAGAATATTGCAATCAAGTGAATAAAGAAATACATGTCTGAGACCGCATCCTTGCTGCTGTTCAGTCATTCAGTCATGTCCAACTCTTTGTGACCCCATGGACTGCAGCACGCCAGGCTTTCCTGTACTTCACCATCTCCCAGAGTTTGCTCAAACTCATGTCCATTGAGTTGGTGATGCCATCCAACCATCTCATCCTATGGATAAGAAATTCCAGGCAGAAATAGACAGGAAAGTGAATCAAGGGTTCCTGACTGCCTACAAGATGCCAGGCACTAAGCTGAACCTTTCATATTTCTTATCCCATGATGAGTCATAAAGCAGTGATGGCATCCTTCTTTTCCCAGGAAAAACAAAACAAAAAGACAAAACTGACCCGAGGATGGGAAATAGTGCCCCCAAGTCACAGCAAGCTGTGTTTTCTGTACCAAAAACTTTCTGACACCACGCACTCCCTTGCCTTGGACTCCAGTGAAGGGTATTCCTCCAAGGACAAGCTCCACTGGAGGTCATTCAAAGTCCTTTCATGCAGCCTTTCAAAAGTCTTCATTAGCGAAGAGCAGGGAAGTGGTGAGGGGTGGGGTAGGAGGATAAAATATTCACAGGAGGAAATTAAATTCTGCCCCAAAGATGATTAACATAACACCAACAATGAGGTCCCATCCTTCAAGTGACAACACTTGATATCGGGGGGTATCCTTTAATGGACACTGCTGCCCATCCTGAATTGTGTCAGTAGAGCCAGGCATGTGAAAATGTCCATTTCCTGTTCTATGGGCAGGCCCACGTGTACCCCAGAAGTGCTTGCATCCCTCCAGGGAAGCATATGGCTCTGGATGTGGGGAGACAGATCCATGCTGGCCAAGGGAGCGAGGAAACTACAAGATAATCACAAGGACAATAGACAACTGCATTAAATATTTACTATGTGCCAGCTCTGCTCTGAACACATTACCTGAAATATATTAATTAAACTTCAAAAAAAAGAAAGCCCTATGAAATAGACATTGTTCGACTTTTTTAAATGAGAGAACTAAAAAAAAAAATGAAATGAGGGAACTTTTAGATGTGAAGCTTCATTTGTGAATGCTACCGGCTGGCAGTGACAGAGCCTAGATTCAGACCTAAGCTTTTTACTCTGGAGTCCTGTTTTTTAGGAGAAGGAAATGGCAACCTGCTCCAGTATTCTTGCTTGGAACACCTCACGGACAGAGGAGGCTGGCGGGCTACAGTCCATGGAGTTGCAAAAGCATCAGGCACAACTTAGCGACTAAACAATAATGAAATAATGAGACAGATGCTAAGGTTCACCCACAGGATGGAGGTGGAGGGGAGGAGGAGAGAGGGAGAGAAAGGACAGAAAAGGAACCTGCCAGCATCAGGTGCTGATGAGACTAGAGTGACGTCTGCCTCACACACAGCCAGTGGGACTGCAAATTGGGATAGTCCCTCCGGAAAAGAGTCGCCTTTATGTACCAAAGATATGAACACCACACGACCCAGACATTACACTCCCACTTATAAGGAAAGCATGCACGTGTGTTCCAGGAGCTGTGCAACAATATTCCTGACCAGGTTGTTTAAAATTGCTGCAAGATGGAATCAATGGAATGTCTATCCTGGTGGAATGAAGACATCCACTGTGGTTCCTTCTTTCAATGTGATGTAAAACAACATTGAAAATTAATCAATTCTAAGTATACTTAATGAGAATAACTCACATCACACTGAGCTGCAGTGTCCAAAAGAACACACACTATATGACATCACAAATCAGACAAAATCAAACTCTTGTTTTTAAGGATGCAGACTTAGGTGGCAAAACAGAACAAACACACGTGGACAAAGCCAAGGAAGTGGTCGCGATAAAGTTTCAGATGGGGTGATGTTCAGCGGAAGGGGATATGGGTGGGGAAGAGGCACCTGGGTTCTGGATGCTGCCTGGGTTGATGGTTACCAGGGCATTTAGTTGACAATAATTCATCAAGTTGTACTTCTATGCTTCATGCATCTTTTTTCTATTTTATATTCCACAGTTTTTAAAAAGATCTTTAAAAACCAAATGAGAACAGAGACCAGTTCTGCTTGCCTGAGTGCTAAATGAACTTCCAGCCATCCACCAGACAGCTTGACCAGAAGGCCCACAGACAGCCTCAACTCTAAGGCTATGATCTCACTCATCCCTCTGGCCTCCAATTCTGCTCCTTCTTTTGTGTTTCCTAATTTGATGAATAATGAGGCCATCTTATCTTAGAAACCTGCAAGTTATTCAGTCTCCTCCTCCCATTTTATCATGTCCAAATTTTGTGTGTTTCTGCTCAGTCGCTCAGTCATGTCCGATTTTTGCAACCTCGTGGAATGTAGCCTGAAAGCCTCCACTGCCCATGGAATTCTCAAGGCAAGACTACTGGAGAATGATGGTTTACCATTTCCTCCACCAGGGGATGGTCCTGACTCAGGGATCGACCCGCAAGAAAGGCAGTCCTCAAATGTGAAGCTTACTAGGTTAGATCATACTTTTAATGGCTTCACCATTTCTCCGTCATCTGTAAAATCAAGTTTTGACCTCTCTGTGTGGCACACACAATTATCTGAGCCCTAACACCTACATATGGTTTAAGTCCCATTTCCCATGAGGCTGACCACCTGCTCTTTTAAATCCTCTTAGCCCATGCTGTTTCCTCTGCTGCCAATAGCTTCATTCCCATTTTTGCCTAGTCAAGCCCACTCATTTATCAATAGTTCAAAGCTCAAATCAAATGGCACCTTCTCTATGGATGCTAGTCTTCCTGACGTTAGATCTTGTAAGGGTTTTTCTTCCCTCCCTTATACTGCTCCAAGAGCTTGGACTAAGTTGTGACTTAACATGCTCTCTGGACATTGCATGTTGACAGATATGTCTCCACATCAGATCACGTGAACCTCTAAACAGCTTTTGTACGTGTATGTCCATGGTTCCTAGAACAATGCCTGGCATAACATATGATCTCAGTCAGTTACTGAATGAGTGAGCAGTGAATAACTTACAGAATGACACTGTGATAGTCCGAGGCTTTAGGCTCATTGTGAAGATAGGCCCCTCTAGTATTTGGTGGTGTAGTCCTTGTTGACCAAAAGCAACATTTAGTCACTTATGACTTTTGCAAACAGGGAAAATCAAGATCTTCAGGAATCGAGAAACTTACAAATGAGTATTGCTACAAACGGGCATGCATGCCCGTTCAGTTGTATCCAACTCTTTATGATCCCATGCACGATAGATTGCCAGGCTCTCTGTCCATGGAGATTTCCAGGCAAGAATACTGGAGCGGGTTGCCATTTCTTACTCTAGGGGATCCTCCCAACCCTGGAATCAAACCCTCATTTCTTGCGTCTCCTGCATTTGCAGGTGAATTCTTTCCCACTGTGCCACCTGGGAAGGGATTACTACAAATACTCTTTCTAAATACAATAGACAAAGTTTACTCAGGTCACCTTCAAACACATACACAGACACCTCTATGGAGGGACAGCCCATAAATAGAAAAGAATATGGGATCTACTTCTTAACACTCTATTCTTCTAATTTCTCCTAGCTTTTCCATTTCTCTGGACTACTGTCTTAGAAAGTTCACAAGCTAAAAGCAAAAACATTTCTAAGATTAAGTTATATATTAACCCTACTTTGCTATATGCAAAGAGCAATTAAGCTTCAATAAAGTGTTTTGAAATCCCATGGACTGTTTTTCCCTTATTTCTTAGAGAAACCCAGTCTCTGTCTGGGTGTGCTCTGCTTTTCCTTCTGAAAGGCAGGCCTCCCAACCTCCTCCTGCCTGGGGAATGGACAGCATAGCAGCTACCCCACTATTTTTTCTAATTAAATCACCCAGGGTGCCTCTGGGTGACCAGCTTAGCAAGGCATAAGAACCCAGCTCTTTAAAAGAAGACATGAATTTACTATGGGACCAATACATATTTAACCCAGTTAGTTCTATGCATCATGAATAAATGGGAAAAAAGCAAAAGAATTAGTCAGTGAGTCATGCCCAGTTCTTTGTGATCCCATGGACTGTACCCTACCAGACTTCTCTGTCCGTAGGATTGTCCAAGAAAGAATACTGGAGTGGGTTCCATTTCCTCCTCCAGGGGATCTTCCTGACCCAGGGGTCCAACTGGGGTCTCCTGAATTGCAAGC
Source organism: Madoqua kirkii (assembly GCA_006408675.1). Classification (NCBI taxonomy): domain Eukaryota; kingdom Metazoa; phylum Chordata; class Mammalia; order Artiodactyla; family Bovidae; genus Madoqua; species Madoqua kirkii. Next base: position 25,999 of record SJYC01133809.1, on the reverse strand, counting down.
AGATTCTTTACCATCTGAGCCACGAGGGAAGATAGATTACAGATGTTTTTCCCCAACCTGTGGTCAAAGTCAATTTACTCCTTGTGCCATTTTCTCTGCTTATTTTGGTTGGTTCTTAGGGGACACATGGGATAAACTGAGTAGAATTCCATGAGACAAGGTGGTCCCTTGACCTTTATACTTATATTGGAGATGACCTTCTAAGGGTGAAAATATTTGAAAGTCATCAGTAGTCCCCAAGTTTATCTTGGTGATCATGTGGTTTCTCAAGCAGAGACCTCCAGTACAGAAGACTTAACTAGTGGTCCTGAACCTCCTGTGTGTCCCCCAAGTTTTTGGCCTGTGGCAAAACCAATTACTGGTAGATTAGCAATGAGTGAGGTGCTTCCCTTTAGCTCAGATGGTAAAGAACCTGCCTGCAATGCAGAAGACCTGGGTTCAATCCCTGGGTTAGGAAGGTCCTCTGGAAAAAGGAGTGGCAATCCACTCCAGTATTGTTGCCTGGAGAATCCCATGGACAGAGGAGCCTGGAGGGCAAGTCCATGGTGTCGCAGAGTTGGACACAACTGAGTGACTAACACCATTACTAGCAATGAGTGAAGCATAGAACTATCTCAGGATATTTCTTTTTTTTTTTTTTTCTTTTTCACTGTCCTGGGTCTTCACTGGGGTGTGCAGGCTTTCTCTAGTTGGGTACATGGGCTTCTCCTGTCGTGGAACACAGGCTTTAGAGCGCATAGCCTTAGTAGACACAGTATGAGCTCTTCTCTAGTTGCGGTCTGCTGGCTCAGCTGTCCTGAATCATGTGGGCTCTTAGTTCCCTGGCCAGGGATTGAATTCGAGTCCCCTGCATTAGAAGGTGGACTTTTAACCCACTGGACCGCCAGGGAAGCCCCTAGGGACATTTCTCTTTGCTCACTTTCATCCATCCGTCCCAAGCCAATTGTCAGCTTTGGTTTTCAAACTGTGTCTGGGGAGAGGAGCCTTTGGAATTCTTGCCCAGGCAGAAAAGGTCCCTACTCCTTCCTCCTCTTTCCTCTCTTAGGAAGATGAGATTCCCCTGGGGCCCAGAGTGTACTTTCCCTGCCAGCATTGGCTCCTTAGAGCAGTCACTGCCTTCCGGGGATTAAAATAGTAGAACATTTTTAAATGCCAAGCAGGGTCAATGCACGTTGAGCCCCCAGTCCCAGGCCTCTGGGTAGCAGAGAAGGAAGAATTCCTCATAGCAGAGGGGCAAAGACCCTGTCTCTGGGTGCCTCCAGCTCCATGCATGCACCCCAGGGAAGGTGAACCAGCTTCCAAGGGACCAGAGTTCAAGGAAAGCCTCTTGCTTTCACCAGGAGATGCTGTGTGCATGTCCAGTGGGAGAAAGTCTGTGTTGTGAGAGCTTCAAGGTAGAGAACATGTCCTCGGGGCTTAAGATAACAGGCCAACAGAGACCGAAGGTTGGGAACAAGAGTCAGAGCTACACAAGGTGTCAGGAGAGAAACAAGGATGCCTCTGATGTCAGCCTCTGAGTGATGTTGTTCAGTTGCTCAGTCGTGTCCAACTTTTTGTGACCCCATGGACTACGGTACTTCAGGCTCCTCTGTCCTACACCATCTCCTAGAATTTGCTCAAACTCATGCCCATTGAGTTGGTGATGCTATCTGTCTCATTCTCTGTCACTCCCTTCTCCTCCTGCCCTCCATCTTTCCAGCCTGAGGATCTTTACCAAGAGGTGGCTCTTTACATCAAGTGGCCAGAGCATTGGAGCTTCAGCTTCAGTGTTAATCCTTCCAGTAAATATTCAGGGTTGGTTTCCTTTAGGGTTAAATGGTTCGATCTCCTTGCTGTCCAAGGGACTCTCAAGAGTCTTCTCTAGTACCACAATTTGAAAGCATCAGTTCTTTGGCGCTCAGCCCTCTTTATGGTCCAGCCCCCAATTAGCTCCCCACATCCAAAATCAGTCCACTAAAACAGAAAAAGTCATCACCACTTCCTTCCCTAAGCCCTAGAGTGAAGCAGATAGCAGAATATCATTCATCACTGTAAATCTGGGAAAAAAACCTATTATATATAGATTATATTAAAGGCAGGGTATTATCACTTTATACTTCAGATTACACTTATTGGAAATGGTATTTAATAATAGGTAAGTCAGAATGTCTGGATTGAAAGCCTGGGTTCACCACTTACAAGCTGTGAATCCTTGGGGGAATGACTGCAGCCCTCTGTCTCAGCACCCTCCTCTGTGTGGGGGTGGGGGTGGGGAAGGAATAAGAGCTGCACCTGTCTCGTTGGGAATTTTGAGAATTAAGTGAAAAAAAAATCTGTGTATCTGAGGAGACCGTGCTGTCAATACTAGAGACTGTCATCACTAATTATTGTATCATCCTATGTGGAGGGGGAGGCAGAGCGCTAATGATGGGATAACTTTCATGCTGTCTTGATATGTATGTGTGTGTGTATGTGTGGCTACAAAGGAAAATTTCAGGTGGCTTGCAACTTAGTCTTTTTTAAATTAATTTTTGTTAGAGCATAGGCACTTTACAATGTTGTATTAGTCTCTACTGTACAGCAAAGTGAATCAGCTATAATAAATGCATAGCCCTTCCAATTGATTTCCTTCTCATCCAGGTCACCACAGTGCATTAAGCAGAATTCTTTGTGCTGTACAGTAGGTTTTCATTCATTATCTATTTTATCAATAGTATATATTTATCTATTTTATCAATAGTATAGAAGTGTCAACCCCAATCTCCCAATTCCTCCCACTCCCATTATCCTCCCCCTGCCCCCCCTCCCCCCTGCACATAACTTAGGTTATAAATCATAAATCAGTCTATCATGATAGGCAGGAGCAGTCCCTTCTAGTGTTTTGAAGCAAATTATTTCCTCTGGGTTTCCCAGGAAGGGAAGCCGTGCACAGCTGGAGCCCTCAGGCTGTGCTTTGTGGCTCCGTGTTTGTGTGTGTGGTGGGCTTGTGCGTCTGGAAGGGGCAGGCTGAGGCCAGGCTGGGATGCTCTGAGTTTTGGGGGAGGCTTCAGAGAACAGAAAAATCCATCCCAGAGGCAGCCGTGGCAACCACTCTTCTCGAAGCAAGTATGTAGATGAATCATCTTCTCTCTCCAGCTAAGCCAGTGACCTTGGGGAGGAAAAAAGAGGCTGTGTGTAGTGTACTGTAAGTGACGGGGCACTTATCTTGTGGCTGAGACGTGGGTGCCAGCAGTGGGGTGTTCTGGGAAGAGTGGGCTGGCTCAGAGGAACGGGAAAGGAGGGTGGGATCTGCAGAATCCGGGCCATGACCTCCATCTCTACCTGGACTCCTGACCCCTGAGAGCCACCTCAGCTCTCTGCGCTCCAGGCTCCTCATTTGAGAATACAGTGGAATCGAGACTCCTTTATCACAGATGTGAAAGGATTCTCGTCTCGATGAAAGCATGCCTCCTCCATCATCACGACTGAATGACAGTGTAAAGATCTTCCACACTTTTAATGTTCATGCACCCTCTTCCTTCAGGAAGCCTAGGCTCCCTGACCTAAAACCAGTAGTAGACTAATTTTTTAGTTCTACTTGTGAGGCACGTTTAAAAATTAAGTTCATCATGTTTTATCAGCTTTATGATACACAGAGGTGTATGGGTCTGTGCTTTGCAATGTCACCTTCCTGAATGCAGGGGATCCTGTGGCTGGTTCATCTGATGCTCTGAGGATACTCTTTGCAGTGGCCTCTCTTGCTGTAGAACATGGGCTCTAGGGCACAGGCTAGCAGCTGTGGGGCCCTGGTTTAGGGGCTCTGAGGCATGTGGGATCTTCCCAGATCAGGGATCAAACCTGTGTCTCCTGCATTGGCAGACAGATTCTTTACCACTGAGCCCCCTGGGAAGCCCTGCTTCCCCTTTCTTTGCTGTAATCCTTCTCCTTAATATCTATAGGAAGAGCATGGTATGTTTGCTTTAATAAAATTGTCTCAACTTTATTATAGTCCTGACCCTCAAGAAGTTTGTATTTAAAACCCAGAGGTAGAAAGTGTAAAATAATACCTTAGTTTCAAAGGCCATTATAATTGAGTTTTGTGTTAGTCAAGGAAAAATGCTTTAACAAGGGCAACTCCAAATACAATAGCTTAATCAAGGTAGACATATATTTCTCTCTCATGTTGGTAAATGGCCTAGGACTAGTAGGGTGATCTTGACAGCCAAACTCCAGTTTTGAAGGGGCTGCTTCAGCACTTGCCATCACACCTGTAACCCAACCAGCAGAGAGGAATAAGGAAACAAGGGAACCACACTTTCATTCTTTCCAAAAGCATGACCTGAAAATGGTACCCATCACCTCTGCTCTCATCCTATTGGACAGAACAATTTCCCATGGAGACCTAACTGCATCAGTAGATGGAAAATGTAGACCAGCCATTAAAACAGGGAGGTACAATATTGGTAAAAATTAGAATTTTCTGCCACAGCTTGCTAGTGACCCACTGGGACTCAAACTCAGGTGTTCTGATGATGTGTATGGTATTATTTAGAACATAAAACAGCAAGGTAAAAAAAAATGACTTGGCCCCCAAAATGAATGAACACAGTTGCTGTGTCACATGTGTTTAGAAGACCCTGTAGGTAAAAGCCACAGATAAATCCTGTGATTCAGCTGATCTTCGCAAATCTTAGACAGAAATGACTTTGCTATGCTGTCATAATTTTGCTTGGTCTTATCTTTCATGGGAGATTGGGGAGTTTTCCACATTTCTAGATGAAGCGCCCTGGTTTTCCTCACTTAGAAATTGTAAGATAGTTGCAACTGACATATATCCTCTTATACAAACATATTTGTAGAAATTTTGATTCAAAAATCCATTATACAGGGTCAGGACCAGAATATATGTTCCAACATGCCATACATTCTCTAGTAATCATATACTGTTTTTTCTTTAAAAAAGAATACTTAGAAGTCAGCCTATGGTATAACATCCAAGGAAGGGAACCTTTTGTGGAATGTATTTTCTATTGAATTTTTGTTGGTGGATGCCCTGTATGCCAGAAGAAGCTATCAGCTTCATTCTTTCTTCATTATTTTGCTGGTTCCCCCCTCCCCCCTTTCCTCAAGTTGCAGCTTTTGAATATGAAAAGCTATATTTAATGCTTAATGTATTCTTCCTGAAAAAGCTTTAAGGCCATCTTCATAAACACCACCATTTCTTATTTAATAAACAATCGCTGTCTCATTAAATGTAAATGAGTTCTTTATCCTTAGCGGTATTTGTTGAATCTATTACTTACTGTGTTTACCAATTTTGTTTCCTTTGGCTGGAAAGCTTTCTGTAAACTACTCATAAATATAAAGTTGAAACGAAGGCATTTTCTCTATGTCGAAGCACCTGCATTAGGAAGCTTTGAACAGCCCTTTCCTTAAAGTCTGCTGTCTTTCCTGTCCCCCTGGAGAGAGCTTGGGACTCCTGCTTCAGGCCACCTGACCCCTATCTTTTGTCTCTCAGGAATGCCTATGCCTACCTTCCTGGGTTGGAATCAGAGGACTTGCTGCAGGTAGAAAACAGGCGATCCTGGAAAAGCACAGCGCAGCCTGTCTTTGGCCGGGTGGAAAATGAGTTCTCCGTAGTAGCAGCAACATTTGGCACTTTGATTCACGCGATCCTATCGTGTCCAGGTTTCCTGGCTTCCAGGGCATGGAGTAAGGCCCATCTGTTCCAGCAGGCTTTCCCTGATTAGATAGGATGCTTGGCAAACAGAGTCTCAGATAATGGATATTTGAATATTTTTGTAATTTCCATGCTTGCGCCTAACAGCTTAGCATTGGCCCTATGTTTAAAGAAAATGGATAATAATCATGAGTAATGTGGCAATTTCCATTCAAAAATTTCAAATGGTGCTTAATTAAATCTTCCAATAACATTTGGAAGCAAAGGTTCAGCCTGCCCATGCTGTAGTCATGAAGAAAAAAAAGAAGGAGAGGATGGAATCTTCCAGAACTGGTGGCGGGGAGACCAAGCCAAGCACGGGAGCTGGGACCAGGCACTTCGTCTCAGCCCTTATATCAATGGTCCCTGAACTTTTTGACATCAGAGTTTTGTGGAAGACAATTATCCACAGACAGGGGCAGGGGCAGGGGATGGTTTCAGGATGATTCAAGCGCATTGCATTTATTGTACACTTTTCTACCATTATTGCATCAATTCCACCTCGGATCTTCAGGCATTAGATCCAGGAGGTCGAGGACCCCGGCCCTAGATCACTCTCCACAGCCAGCCCTTCCCATGAAACTGACTGCTGATCAGGAGGCTCTTTAGCATCATCCTGTATTTCCATAGCATCTATTAGAAAGGATGGAACACCCCTGGGTGAATGCCTGGGCGTGTGAAGCAGAGCTAGAAAACTGTTCTGCTGACCCTGCCCTCTCCCTTGTAAGACTTCCTACCATGCAGATTGCAGAGGTGGCTGCTGGCCGGCCAGTGGGCTCATTCAGAGCTGGTCCTGGATTACAGAGCATCCCTCGTCAAACTCTTCCCACCATGGATACTTATTTTAATTTTAAACCTCTTCCATTGTAGCAGCATTCTTGAACTCTCCTTGGTAACTTTTAATGCCCAAAACCCCACTGATAATAACACTGAAGAATCTTAGTATTTGGAAAGAGTTTGGAAGTCTCCTATTTAGACTAATCATTTTAGAAAAAGACCCTGTGTCCCATTCTCGACTCACCCAAAGGCTGTACATTTACTTTAATTCATGTCAGCAGTTTGCATCGAGCTTGTCCTGGTCTGGAGACTCCCAGTCCAGAGACCTTTGGTTTCAGCATTGCAAATGGATTTTTCGTCTGTTGAAATCTGAAGCTATTTTTGTTCCTTCAGTTCCCACCGGGGGACAGGTAGGAAGAGGAGTGATACAGGACAGTTTGTCAGCACCCTACTTTTGGTCACCACTCCTATCACATTGGGGCGTTACTCACCACCCCTCATGTTCCCTCTCCCTGTTCCCCCGGCCTTCCACACCTTTCCTCTTCTCCTCCTCTGGTCTCATTTTCCCAGCCTGTAAAATCAGGTGAATAGGATTTACCCGTTCCCCTCTAGGGATGTTTGAAGATTGATAACATGTCAGGGAAAAGACTGGATTTATTAGAATTTTGCAGTATCCCATTTAAACAGAGAAGAGTCCACTGGGTAAGAAATTTAGAAGTAACTTTCTTATATTATTTTTAAAGTTCATCATTTCCCTTCATATTATTATTAGTGTATATATACATATACATATACATACATATATATATATACACACACACACACACACACACACACACACACATATATTGTTGGTTTTTTTTTTGGTCTGGCTCTACCACAAAGTCTTTTATAAAGGTCTTGACTGTTCCCAAGGAAGTTGGCCATGCACTGAAGGAGGACAGAGAGAAGGATGATACAGTGAGCCTGGCCTGGGGACCAAGAGCCCTGTCACACTGACTTATGATCGATGGAGGGGGAGTCTATTTCTCAACCACAGTGGGGGGAGGTAAAGTGTAAAGAAAGATGCAACTGTGAGTCCCTGGGTGATCCATCTTGCAACAGATAAACTCTCAGAAGCTGCAGTTCAGGAGAGAAGAAAGAAAGAAGAATCAAATTCATTATGTAAAGTTTAATCTCATGAGGAAATATCAAAATATGTCAACAGCACCCAAGACAGAAGGGTGGGGGAGAGGGTGGGGATTTCGCTGATGGTGTTTGTCAGCTGCTAAACCAGGCGTGGAGGCAGAGAGGCACTGGGCTCCGGGGCTTCGACTGCAAACAGCCTTCCCAACCGATTCCACAGGAGGCCAGGCAGAGCTGAGGGCATCTCAGGCAGAATGAAGTCAGGGGATTCAGCAGACACGGGGGACCTATCTGAAGGCCCTACTTCCATCTGCAATTCACCTTTACATCCCTTTCTTTGTGTTTCTTGTGTTCAGGCTCTGCATCAGGGTTGGGTATAAATAAAACCACGAAAAGTGTGGCATGGAGCTTTCTCTCTAAAAACCTTTTGCCATCATGTCTTCCCTGACCACTCCCTGTTCATCTCCAAATTAATTTCAGCAGATAGTGCCTCAGCACAAGCAGCCTAAATCTTGCAAAGGAAATTCATAGCTTGAGGAATCTTTCCTGTCACTTTAAGTGGGCTTCTTAGGGTGAAATTCTCAATGTCCTGCATAGACACAAAGCACCAGCCAGCTCCTTCCTCCTCCTGTGCAGACCTGACCTCGTCAGCACCCCAGAGAGAGAGGCAGCAGAGGCATCCCCCACCTCTAGGCAAGGAGGCAGGTTTTGCAATTTCAATCTCTGTCCCACTCCTCATTCCCACAGTGACCTTGGGCAAATCGCTTTCACCTCCCTGGGCCTCAGTTTCCACATCTGGAGAGCTGAGATAATAGCTACCTGCCTCCTGGGGGGAGTCTGCGGGGCTTAATTAATTAATGTTTGGCAAAGCTTCCGAGACCTTTGCTTGAAAGAAGCCTTGCGAGCGCAAATTATTATTATTATATCACAGAAGCCTTAACTCCAATTTTGCTGCTGAGGCTAATGATTATTTCTTTCCCGGAGACAAAAAATTAATTAATTAATTTAAACTCCAAGTCATTTATCAGGTGATGGGGAAAAAATTCTCCGTTTGTCAAGGACAACGCTGTCTAAATGGAATTTCCAGCAGCCCCTCTCGGGGGAAGGTTGCAAGAAAATCTTTGTATTTTGCCCTCTTCCCCAGGCACCGTCTGTCTGTGCCCTTCTGCTGTCCCTGTTCTTGGCTCTCTCTCCGGGTCGAGGCGGTAGCCCGGGTGGGCCAGAATGACCCTTCTACTGAATGTGCTTTTGATTTCCTGGGCTGTGGGGTCCTCACCGGGGTCCTGGTCTCCACCCACTGCCCTTTAAGATGCTGACCATCCAGCTCTGGCTCAGCATCGAAGCCAAATGCCAAGTATTTTTAAGGGATCAGACTTTATTCAGTACCCTTGGATCAATTTCAAATAACTGGGCACTGTCACTATTAAAAGCATCAAACTGATTTGCAGTGTCAAACGACCCCCTCCCCTGAGACAGTGGCCGCATGTTTTCCACTGGGATAAAAATAATTCGAGGCGCTGGCATCTGTTTCCTCACTTTCCTGTCTGTCCCTGAGGCTTGATGGGCTGCCTGGCTCCCCACCCCAGTTCTCATCCACCCCTCCAGCAGGTTTCCAGGGCTTCTTCCCTGTTTCTCAAAACAACCTTCCCGGGCTCGTGTGCCTCTCTGCTGTGGGGCAGGGACTTCCTGGACCCTGTCCTCGCCCTGCCAGGGAGCCTGCGTCACCCAAGGTCAGATCAGGAGTGCCTCAGTGGGGCACCCAGTGGGTGTTCTGTGCAAAGCTTTTCCTCTGAGACCTGAATGCCCCCTGTTGCTGCATGAGCTGTCGGAATCTGAAGGCTAGTGATGATCCCATTTCACTGAGAAAGAAACTGAGGATCAAAAAATAGCTTTCCACCTGCTCTCCTTCACCTGCGTGCAGCCAGTCCTGACCCTGCAGCCTTGGTCTGCGAGGCTCCTCCCCCGGCCCGAGTCTTCACTCCCACTATGCGCTGTTCAAGAACATTCTCACCACACACACACACAAATACGCACACACACTCTCATCTATGTATACACACAGTCTCGACTAATACACACACATATAATCATCAGCTCACACATACACATTCACACACACAACCAGAGTCTTATAAACTCACACATACACACACACGCTCATCAACTTACACACAGTCTCAACTCACACACAAATGTATAAACATCGACTCACACACAGACCTGAGAGTGCCTCTCCCTGTGTTCCCCCCAGACCTGGGGGTCCCTCTCCGCATGTGTCCCCATACCTGGGCGTCCCTCTCCCTGTGTGCCCTCACTGAGCAGGGGTCACTCAATGGTTAACGTCCTCCGTGCTGGGTGAGCACCTGTGCTGTCACGGTTCCTCCCCCTTCTTATCTAGAAACATCTTGAGAACAGTGCTTGGCCCTTCCTTGGCACCAAATAAATATTTAATGAACGAATGTGTGAGCAAATAAGTGCCTCTCTGTTCCATGTTTTTAGAGCAAAAATTAACCATACATTTGATGTATTTTGCATGTGTGCTAGAAACATATCTGAGCAGTCTCTACTGGGCCTCGAGTCCCTGGGGCGCTCTGCATGTTGCTGCTGATAAGCGCGGTCCGGTGCCTCTTGCTGAAATCTCCACACTCCCCCTGTTCCAGCAAGACTACAGGCGTGTGGTAGTGTCTGCTTCATCAGTCAGTTCTCAAGAGAGACCTTGATGCCTATGCCAATTTGTCTCCATACGCAGCAAGTCCTACCTTTGTTCTGCCTTCAGTCCTGGCAGCCCAAGCTAGAAAACAGTGCATCTTTGAGGAAGATGGGTAGCCTCTGTGTACAAGCCCAGACTGAGGTGGTTGGGAAGGGAAATGTGATGGCGATAGAAGATGATATTATTAGAAACCTGTTAAATGGGTTCCTGGTGCGTGCCTTTCACATCTCTCCCTTCAAGAAAACCACCCCACACCATGACTCATTTTGTGCAGTCAATACAGTACTGATAAGACCTATCACAGCACTCACGGTGCGGGAAGAAATTAAACATTTAGGGGACTCCTCCCGAGCCACGCTGATTGAGCTGGAAGGATGCTGCTACGTTGACAGAGGCATTTGTCTGCTCTTGCAAGCTAGTAAGTCTTCCTGGCAGAATGAATTACAAATTCCTTAACAGCTAAGGAGATAAAAACAAAATCAGGAGCTCCTTTCTTCTACCTTGATGCTGCTTTTTTCTGGAAGGGAGTCTTGGTGTGCCTGCCTGTGGTGAGCATGTGTGTGTGTGTGTGTGTGTGTGTGTGTGTGCGCGTCCAGAGTCTTATAAACTCACACATACACACACACGCTCATCAACTTACACACAGTCTCAACTCACACACAAATGTATAAACATCGACTCACACACAGACCTGAGAGTGCCTCTCCCTGTGTTCCCCCCAGACCTGGGGGTCCCTCTCCGCATGTGTCCCCATACCTGGGCGTCCCTCTCCCTGTGTGCCCTCACTGAGCAGGGGTCACTCAATGGTTAACGTCCTCCGTGCTGGGTGAGCACCTGTGCTGTCACGGTTCCTCCCCCTTCTTATCTAGAAACATCTTGAGAACAGTGCTTGGCCCTTCCTTGGCACCAAATAAATATTTAATGAACGAATGTGTGAGCAAATAAGTGCCTCTCTGTTCCATGTTTTTAGAGCAAAAATTAACCATACATTTGATGTATTTTGCATGTGTGCTAGAAACATATCTGAGCAGTCTCTACTGGGCCTCGAGTCCCTGGGGCGCTCTGCATGTTGCTGCTGATAAGCGCGGTCCGGTGCCTCTTGCTGAAATCTCCACACTCCCCCTGTTCCAGCAAGACTACAGGCGTGTGGTAGTGTCTGCTTCATCAGTCAGTTCTCAAGAGAGACCTTGATGCCTATGCCAATTTGTCTCCATACGCAGCAAGTCCTACCTTTGTTCTGCCTTCAGTCCTGGCAGCCCAAGCTAGAAAACAGTGCATCTTTGAGGAAGATGGGTAGCCTCTGTGTACAAGCCCAGACTGAGGTGGTTGGGAAGGGAAATGTGATGGCGATAGAAGATGATATTATTAGAAACCTGTTAAATGGGTTCCTGGTGCGTGCCTTTCACATCTCTCCCTTCAAGAAAACCACCCCACACCGTGACTCATTTTGTGCAGTCAATACAGTACTGATAAGACCTATCACAGCACTCACGGTGCGGGAAGAAATTAAACATTTAGGGGACTCCTCCCGAGCCACGCTGATTGAGCTGGAAGGATGCTGCTACGTTGACAGAGGCATTTGTCTGCTCTTGCAAGCTAGTAAGTCTTCCTGGCAGAATGAATTACAAATTCCTTAACAGCTAAGGAGATAAAAACAAAATCAGGAGCTCCTTTCTTCTACCTTGATGCTGCTTTTTTCTGGAAGGGAGTCTTGGTGTGCCTGCCTGTGGTGAGCATGTGTGTGTGTGTGTGTGTGTGTGTGTGTGTGCGCGCGTGTGTTGCAAGGCGGGGTGCAGGAGGAGAGCCACATAGCGGCTCATCTCATCACACACACAGTGTGAGTCTTGAGCTCTCCCAGGCTGACCCTCTTTTCCTGGCCATTCTGTTAATTGAACCAACCGTGCCAGCTCCTGAAATGCAAGGACAATTTTGTCAGCAGGGGAAGGCACCTTGCACCTTTCAGCCAAATACAGCACAACTTTAAACCGATTAATAAAACTCTTAAAAGGATAATATTGTTGGGCAAAGTGCGAAGGGGTCCTGCTCTTGCTCGGGTTGTATTTTTATTAAGCTGTGAGCTGTATTTTTTTAAAAAAGAGAGAGAGATAGAGGGAGAGACGGAGGGAGAAAGGGAGGCTTAGAGCCTGCAGCCTCTTGTTTGCAGATTATTTTATGAAGATGCTCAGTAGAATATCAATTGCCTGTGATTAAAAGTCCCACCAGGTACTATCTTGAAGAGCAGAGGCTTTAGGAGTGAGAGCGACTCCTTGGAAAAGCTGTACCTTTTAAATTTGGAAAAATGATGCGGCTGAAATTTTGCCTTCAGAGCAGGCAGAGCAAGGCAGGGGACTGGTAAGGAGAGGGCCAAGCCAGGGTAAGGGGCTGGTTTGAAATGAAGATTTCTTGCTCTGCTCCTGTCCCTCTTGGTAAGAAGGGGACTGGTTCCTCATGACCAGAGGGGCTCTGGAGGCCAGGGGAAGGACACGCTGAGGAGGGGAATAAGGAAAAGCCTGGAATCTGGTCTTAAGAGATACTGAACAGACCTCTGGCTCCAGAAGCCTCAGAAGTTCTCATTGGAAGTGCTGCCATTCAGGCCTGTTCTATGAGTCAAATTCACCCCACACATTAAAAATGTGTTCTTTGCTTTTTTGGAAATGAGAATAATTCTAAGTGGAAATGTGATCCTGCATCAGCTCAGATGTGTCCGTGCTGACGTTTCTGGCCCAGATGACTTGACAAAGATGCTCCCAGGGTCCACCCTGCTTGTCCATCACAGTGAGGATGGCACCAGCCATGGCTGGCTGGTGGGGTGACAGAGCATCCCTCGGGTTCCAGGGACAAAATCTTACAAACGTTTATGGCGACAGAGCCGTTCTCGCAGCTCAGGGTCTGAGTTCAGGGGTCACTGGTTGGATGCCTGCCCCAGGGAGTGGGGGTGCTGCTGATCAGTGTTCACACGAGGACTCCACAACACGGGTCCTCTGCGTCTGGCTCCTCCCCTGAACTCTGTGCTTTCAAGGGCTCTCCATGGACCTGGGCCTCATTCCTCTATAGCCTCTCTTCTTCCACCGTCTTGTCTTTCACTGAACTTTCTACTTTTATAGATTCAGGTTTTTCCTCTCATTCATTTTTCCAGTTTAAGAGACCTGGGCCTTCTCATCCCAGACACCCTTCCCAGACTTGGAAATCATTCTCCTTCAAAGCAGCTGAGCTTCTCTTTTTTAAAAATTAATTTTTATGAGAGTTTAGTTTATTTACAATGCTGTTAGTTTCAGGGGTACAGTGAAGTAAATCAGTCCTACATACACATATATCCTCTCTCTCTTTCACATTATTTTCCCATATAGGTCATTAGGGAGTGCTGACAGAGTTCCCTATGCTATACAGTGGGACCTTAATCGTCATCCCTCTTACATATAGTAGTATGTATATGTTACTCCCAATTTCCAAATTTATCCCTCTTCCTTTCCCCCTTTGGAAACCGTAAGTTTGTTTTCTACATCAGTGACTCTATGTTTTGTAAATAGGTTCATTTGGATCATTTTTTTTAAAGATTATATACAATAGAATATTACTTAGCCATAAATAAGAATGGAATAATGCCATTTGCAGCAATATGGATAGGCACAGAGATTGTCATACTGAGTGAATAAGTCAGACAGAGAAAGGCAAGTATCATATGCCGTCACTTCTATGTGGGATCGAGGAGCCGCTGAGCCTCTGAGGCAGCTGTGGTCCCGGTGCAGGGCAGCTGGGGTGGCGGCCCTCCATTTCCCACCTTGGCCTTTTTTTCTGATAATGCTTGCTGTACTTTGCTGAGGTCACTGAGTCTGTGTGCTCGGTCCTCCCTTCCCTCTGATCTTTGCTCTCAAAGCTTCTCACTCAGGGCTCCTCTACTGCAGGGTGCAAAGAATTGCCCAAAGCTTGTTTAAAATACCGATTCCTTTCTTTTTTTTTTTTTTTGTAATTTTTTTTTATTGCATCAAGGACATTTTTTCTTTCTTTTTTCTTTTTAAAGTTATTAAAGTATGATAACACATTTGTAGGAGACTTGGAAAATACAGAACAAAGTTACATATAGTTCCACTATATATTACTATTATTTTTAAGTAGATAAGTTAAGATTTTTAGTTGGGGTTTCAGTATTAAACTCTCAAAAATTGATAGAATGAATATACAGAAAAGTAGAAAGGATATAGTTGACGTGAAAATTAGCATGAACAAATGCAATAGAATTAAGAATTTTACAATTTTCACACATGTTCCCATTGACTATAAACTAGGAGCTATGGAACATGTCCAGGGACATAAAATAAGGTGCAAAAACTTCATGATCTAAAGGTATTGAAATTATACAGAGTCTATTCTCTTATCACCGTGGAACTGTGTTAGAAATCAGTATAAACAGATACAAAATGTGGACTCTTGCACCTTCGGGTGGAAAGTGGTTCCTGAGCAATGGAAGCCTAAATGTCTGAAGGGTAGCTTGGGCTGCAGTTTTTCACAAACTCTGAAAAATCCCCTAAACCCAGAAGCCCTATGTGCATTTTGAAAAAAAAAATGCATGGGGAATATATTTAATGGGGCAACTTAGTGGGTCATGAATTTGTGGAGTCCTTTACCCACAGGGAATAAGGCAGGCTGTCCATCTAGTCAAGGCTATGGTTTTTCCAGTGGTCATGTATGGATGTGAGAGTTGGACTGTGAAGAAGGCTGAGAGCCAAAGAGTTGATGCTTTTGAACTGTGGTGTTGGAGAAGACTCTTGAGAGTCCCTTGAACTGCAAGGAGATCCAACCAGTCCATTCTGAAGGAGATCAGCCCTGGGATTTCTTTGGAAGGAATGATGTTGAAGCTGAAACTCCATTACTTTGGCCACCTCATGCAAAGAGTTGACTCATTGGAAAAGACTCTGATGCTGGGAGGGATTGGTGGCAGGAAGAGAAGGGGACGACCGAGGATGAGACAGCTGGATGGCATCACGGACTCGTTGGACGTGAGTCTGAGTGAACTCCGGGAGTTGGTGATGGACAGGGAGGCCTGGCGTGCTGCGATTCATGAGGTTGCAAAGAGTCGGACACGACTGAGCGACTGAAATAAACTGAAAGTACTAATTAAAAACCAGTAACCATTCACTCAATAAACACCATTGCTTACCGTGTACAGGAACTGGCAGACTCAGCAATGAATAAGTGCAGTATGGTCCCTGCCCTCCTGGAATGTACAGGGTAACAGAGAAGAGGCCACCGAAGAAGTGACTAAGGCCCCGTGGCAGCTCAGTGTGGTGGGGGAGAGAAATGCTTCCAACCCGCCCGTGCCAAATCTCAGGTCTGCTGTGTGGCCTGGGGCAGGTTACCCAGCTGCTCTGTGCCTCAAGTTACTGATGTACAAATGAGGATAATAGTAGAGCTTCATTGGCTGTGATAAGAAGGTAAGTGCTTCAAATGCCACCTGACACACAGTAGGCACTCAGCATTAACCAGTAGGTGCTTAATGGGCCTGATGGACCGTGTTTTTGCTAAACGCTCGAGGGGAGGTGGGGTCCGCGGTGCAGCAGGAGCTCCTTGCTAGGGCTGGAAGAGCCTCCTGATGGAGTGACATTGCAGTGGCTCCGAGGTCCTACCGGATGATTTACATATATTAATATGAATCCAGAAAAGTTTTGCAGAGTAGCTATTCTGCCTGCTTGAATTTACCCAGGAGAAAACTTGATGTTTTTCAGAAAGTTTGAGCATCTTGTCAAGGTTGTGTAACAGGAAACAGAAGCGAATCCTACTCCAAAAGCCAGGCATGTGCCCAGCACCTCACTCTGGTGAAGACACAGTGGTGGGAGGGAAGCTGCATGATTATCACCGAAAGAACTGAGTTGTCTGGGGAGCCACACCCTCTCGGTGCTGTGGTTAGAAAGGCTGGACAGGAGAAGCTGTGCTGTATTCCAGGGAGGCGATAATGTTCTGTTCCTCTGTGTCCATGTTTCTTGTTTAAAAGCACAGTATGGAAAGACAAAGGGAGGCCCCGATGCCCCCACCTTGTCGCGCATCCCCCAGCAAAGGAGGCACCGTCTGAGTCTTGCACTATTTAATTAAAGCGACATAGGACCCAGCATTTCAGAACTAGGTCACAAATATGCCTTCGTGCCCAGACACTCCTTTTCGGTGAGACAGGCTTTGGGAGGAAGAGAGCCTGTGATGAGGGTGAAGTTTCCTTTCCTATGTGACCTGTCATCCTGCCTGCCAGGTTTTCTGACCCGCAGAGCACTGCAGGTTGGACGGACAATCTTATAAAGCTACCTGAGACTCTGGATGGGATCATTTGAAATAAACTTGACTGATACCAGTTGGCTTCACAAACACATGTCAGTACACATGAGATACTTGTGTACAGCCACACACAGCAGCCTTGTCTTGCAGGCAAATGGTGAATGAGACACCTTGATGTGCTGGAGCATCACCCCCAGGGAGCAGGCTGTGGCCCCACGATTTCCGCAGGAGGCGCCCAGGTCAGAGGGTCCTTGCCCAGGGTGCATCTCATAGGTCCCTTCCCAGGACCAAGAATCCTTCTGACACTCAGAGCCATTGAATACATGCTTGCATGCTCACTCAGTGGTGTCTGACTCTGTAAGCCCATGGACTGTAGCCCACCAGGCTCCTGTGTCTAAGGAATTTTCCAGGCAAGAACACTGGAGTAGGTTGCTATTTCCTTCTCCAGGGGATCTGCCCAGCTCAGGGATCAAAGGCGCATCACCTCTGTCTCATGCACTGGAGGCAGATTCTTTACCACTGAGCCACTCGGGAAGCCTGCCATTGAATACATTTGCCCTCAGAGGAAGCTCTCCCCTTCCGCTCTTCTCCAGCGGGCTAAGACCCCAACCTGAAACATCACGCCCACCCCCAACCCTTCCATCCATCCGGGTGCCCTCTCTTCTTCCACCCCGCCTCGTCCTCTTTGTCTTCCTTTACCTGGCTGTGCTTTTTGATCTCCGGTGTGACAAATTTCAGCTGCCACTAATGTTCATGTAGAGCATGTTTCTCTTTCCCTTTGGATGACTGTGCACTCAATGAAAGACTTCTCAGAGAAGGCTCCCTGAATAGAAATGCACAGGAGACAAACAAAGCCCGCCGCTCAGACATCCCCACCAAGCCTCGGGGAGTTTAAAAAGCCCCCGTCGCCCTAGAAATGAGGCTATTAAGGTGTGACATGATTCTCGCTTTCAGGCAGAAGCTTTTTAAACTGCTGTAGAGCCCAATCAAGAGGAGATGAAAACTTCAGTGTTTCAAGATATCTAACTCTTGTGCTGATGAAGGAGGACATGCCGGGACGCAGGAAGAATGGGAAGCAGGTTCCTGGCTGCCCATCAGCCAGCTGGCAGAGAGCGCTATCCCCTGTATCTATCTGCTTATCATCTCTCCACAGACTCTTGACCATCAGGAGGGGTGGAGAGGGAGCCGGACCCTGCAAAGACATCAGTCGGAGTGGCACAGGGACTCCACTTTGCCTTTCCATCCCTCTCCCTTCTGGGGTCCAAGGGCTCCTTGACAGGACAAAATGGCAGCAACTAGCGTGGTGACCAGCTGGGAAAGGGGCGCAAAACTCCTGCTGATTCCAACCTACTAGCTAGAGCACAGGTGCTTTTTCATCATTTCTGGAAATTAAACTTGACCCAGGGAGTGACTTGACCCAGGGAGTGACAGAAGATGAGATGGTTGGATGGCTTCACCAACTAGGTGGACATGAGTTTGAGTAAGCTCCGGGAGCTGGTGATGGACAGGGAAGCCTGGCGTGCTACAGTCAATGGGGTCGCAAAGAGTCGGATATGACTGAGTAACTAAACTGCACTGAGGGAGTGACTTTGGAACCAGGAGAGTCAGGGCTGAGGTTCCATCCCTGTTCATTGATCACTGTATCCCCTCACTTCAGTTTGCTCATTTGCGAAACACCCGCCTTTTGAAACTGAAGAGAGGAGCAGATGAAGTATGCTTCCTCAAGTGCCTGGCTGGAGAAAGGCTGTGTAAATTAGCCTGGCTGTGTTTTCAAATGGCAAGAAAACGAAGGCAAGGACTCCCAACCGGTGGGCTAGGGCTCAATTCAACTGACAATAATTTCAGATTCCCCCAAGTGTTGACATGAGATGGAAATTCTGCTCCTTCCCAAAGGCTTAGCTGGGAGAGGCGTGCCTCTCCCAGGCAGGTCCAACTTGGCCAAGGCCCCTTCTTCCAAAATAGCTTCCTCTTCCAAAATCGCCAGAGAGAAGCTGGAAGGAAAATGAAAGGGGATTATTTTAGCCAGCAGAAACGTCCTCTTTACCACCAGTATTTTCCTGTCCACAAACCTCTCCTGAAACTCGGTAATATCCAATAGAAGTCTTGGGTTGGTCAGGAAGTTCATGTGAGATTTTATGTATAAAATACAAACAAGCTTCTTGGCCAATCCAATACTTCAAAGAAGGGTTGGGGACCTTAAAGAGTCAGAATCTGAGACAGCTCCTCAGTCCTCTCTGGAGACTTGGTGATAAGGATGGGATATATTCTGAAGTGACAGAACCCTCTTCCACCTGGGCACATGCAGGTACCCAGGGGTTTCTTCTCTGAGCGCCCAGGCATGATCTGTCTGTGGGAAAGCACAGCAGATCTGGGCTAACTTAGATGATGAAGGCATGTTTCTTTCTTCTTCAATCCAGCGTCCTTTCTTCCCTCTCATGGTGCCAGCATGGGTATCGGGGAGGGATTCAGACTTGAGGGTGTGGGAGCTAGAAGTCTAGTGTGTGTGCCTGGGTTTTACAGAGGCTCTATAAAGTGCTTGGAAAGACAGACCTAGGTCAGCCTTTTAAAAACCAAACAGACCTTGAAAAGCAACATTTATTCTTTTCTTTTTTTAAGAATATATCTTTATTTTGCTTTTGAACTGTGGGGCATGTGGGATCTTATTTCCTAGAGTCTTAAACACTGGTCTTCCAGAGAAGTCCCCCAAATTTGTTCTTTGAAGCTGCACATGAGCTGCTCAGTGGTGCCTGCCGTTAAGAAACCAGGATGACTGTACCCCAACTCTAGTGACATACGACTCCAAGTCACACCACACTTTCAATGCTCCTTACATTCAAGACTCTCTGTAGTTTCTTTAACACCCTAGGGGAAAAGAGGAGATTCACATTCTCTCTGTTTTGCATAAACTGAGACTTGATTAGAGGTGATGTGCTTTGTCCAAAGTTACTCAGGCTGAGGGGGAGCTTCAGTCCCCACTGGACAGCGCGGGCAGAGCTACAAGATGCAAACCAGAGTCTACGTGTGTTCAGCGTGTGCATGAGTGTGTGGGTGTGTCTGTAAATGTGTGTGTGCACACAGGTGCACATTTACACTCAGTGAGGCTAGCATCCCTTCCTGTGATGCTGGTGGAGACCAGTCAAGGTGAATGAGGCAAGCAGCATTGAAGGAAGAGGGGTGATGTGGACTTGGTTAAAGAAGCAATGCAATCCCTCCAAGAGGGTCCTTCTCCCCCGAGGTCTGCACTCAGAGAAAATTCCCATCACTCAGCCCTGGTCTCACAGCACAGACAAGGGGTCTCTCCTCTCCTAGACTCGCCTTGGTGCTGGGATGGGCCTGTTTGAACAGAAGCAGGCCTCTTCTGGGTTTTGCCCTCCTTCAAAGAGGCCCCGGCCTGGCCAGTCATCTGGATTCTCTCAGGCTTGGAGGAGACCATAGATGGCACCTATTTTAACCTCTGTTTAGTGTAAGAACACCCGATTTGGCAGAGTTGCCCAAATTTCAAAAAAAAAAATCAATCCCTTTGGATGGCTTTTTAAATAAAACATGGAGAAGCCCCTGTAGTTCACCAGCTTGTGAAACTGTTGGAGACCTGTCTTCCCCCGAAAGATTCACAGTGCTTATCAGTGGGCTTCCCTGGTGGCTCAGACAGTAAAGAATCCGCCTGCAATGCAGGAGACCTGGGTTCTATCCCTGGCGTGGGAAGATCCTCTGCAGAAGGGAACAGCTACTCATTCCAGTATTCTGGCCTGGAGAATTCCATGAACTGTATAGTCCATGGGGTTGCAAAGAGTCAGACATGACCGAGCAACTTTCACTTTGGCTTATCAAAGCTCTGAGAAGGCCTGCAACCAGAAACACAGTTAAATTAGGTGAGACTAACAAAATTCTATACAGACACAGTCTAAACAGCTTCAGTGACAGGAAGTCCACTATCCCAGTCAAACTTGCTCCTAAAGTGATCTTACAGTATGTATCTTTGGAGAGAGCCACATTCTATTTTCTCTTCTAGTTGAGATGTTTCTTTAACATGAGAATTATAGATCATAGCATTTGCTTCACAGTCTAGAACACACAGAGAGAGATCAACGCTGTTCTTCTCAATAGGATGTATAAGGGAATTAAAATAATACTTTCTAACTGAATCATGTACTTAAGGAAATAATCTTGTTGCGTTGTCAGATCGCTGGACCTTTCGGAATTCAGATAGTCGATTTGGAACCTACCTGTCTGTCACTCCCAAGCTGTCATTCCTGCTTTTATCCCATCTCTTCCCATATTTTAGCTGAATATCTGTAAGAAAACCATTTAAGGGGGTTCGAAAGTGATCCCTGGGCAGTGCTGGGGGTAGCAGTCATAGCAAAGACGACTCACTATCCCTCAATTCCAAGCCACTGCGGGGCTCCTTGCCCAGACCCCTTGAATCCCATTTCCTCTTATTAACATCCCGTCTCTGATTCCTCTGTGCTTTTGCTCCCTGGGTGCTCTGCGGATTCCGGCTGAATTAGTTCGTAGCAAATATACTCTGAAAAAAGGAAGAGTGCAAAGCATCTTACATCAGCAGAGTTAAAATGTCATTTCATTCCTTGTCTGATGTGATCCAGGACTGTTTGTTATCTTCCTTCCTACTCAGTAAGCTGTAGAGGTACATGTCGACAGAAAGGCAGCCTCCAGCTCGGTGCCTGGAAGATGGGCTGGAAGGAGGGAATCATTTTGATTTGTATTTCCTTCCTTCTACTCTGTTCCTGACAATTAGAGGAGGGAGGGAGCAGCCCCCATACCATAAATATCAGTGACACCCCTCAAGTCCTCCTGCTTCCAAGCAGGGTTCTGCTCACATCAGCTACACATCCCCCAGGCCCACATCCTTTCCAGCACAGCTGGAATAAGAGGAGAGGAAGCAGCTGGAGGTGGCTCTTTGAGGGGTCTTCTTTCATAAGAGGCAGGACCTCTCTGTGTCTAAATGTGCTAACAATAAAGCCTACCTTTGTCCCTCGTTCCTCTCTCCCAATAGACACCCGCCCTTCCTCCTAGGACTGTGGCCCAGACACACCTCCACCCAGCATCTGAACTTTTGCCTGGTTCTTCCCCCTTTAGCCTATTAAAGCTCACCTAGCTAGCCCCTTGCTTTCCACGTCTTGCTCTCAACTGGACATGTCAGACAGGCTCTGCTTCTCACTAAACCTTTAATGACTGATGGGAACTGCTTCCATTTAAACATGTCAATGCCTCACACAGCAGAAAAACATAATCTCTGATGGTATATTCTCCTAGGAGGGCTCATGGAGATACATAAAGCTTCCAAGACCCTCAAAAAATGGCCAGTGGGCACCTGCCAGTGTCGAGCTTGATAACAAGATGAGCCCTGATGTAAACAATAATAGCATGGTTGCTGACAGCAGAGTATCTGGAATCGGGGGACATGGACTTGACTCAGTTCCATCATTGTCTTTCTCTTTGACCCTGGGAAAGTTCTTCACCTTCACCCACAACATTGGCCATCATACCATCACCGGCAGTATGGCTATTTGAGGGTAAATGAGAGAATCTTTGTGAACACTTAGCATAGTGCCCCGCTCACAGTAAACACTCACAAACATTAGCTCTAGATTTCCTGACTGTGATAGGAGACTGTGAGATATGAAGGCAAATTTCAAGGACGTTGGGATGGAGCAAACCCGAGTTAGAATTTTGACTCTGATCACTGGCTGTGTGACTAGAAACAACTGACCTAACCTCATTTGAGCGTCACCTTCCTCACTGGTAAACAGGAATACACCTGTCTCCCTCACTAGGATTGCTGCAAAGGTTGAAGAAATCATGTGTTCAAAAATACTTTGTAGCCAGGAGGCATTCAATAAATGTTTGGGGATGGGGAAAACATCCTCTGAGCAGATCGCTTGGAAAAAATGACAAGGATTCTTTTGGGCATTTCGATGTGTGCATTTCAATAATGGGCTTGCTGCGTGGCTCTGTCCTAAGGCCATCTATCAACTCTTACAGCACTTCGGTGAGGCAAAGAGCAAATGCTGATAATAGTGTCTCAATTTTATTAACAAAGTTAGTGTCCCAAGCACCAGTCAAAGCACAATCAAGTACACCTCTAGATAGATGGATTGCTTCATTCCTTTAAAGCAGTCATTCTCCAGATATATTTTACATCTCACATTTTCAAGAAGGATCTATAATAAACACTCTTAAAATACACAAAATACTGGAGCTGCTCTGAAAGCCAGGATGGGTGGTGCCTGCTCCATTTCCCCCATGGGCCCTGGGTTAACCTCTGACCCCCTCTAAGGAAGTCTAGGACTCCACAATAGTTCAGAACCCAATGTGCTGGAGGCATAGAATTTTCTTTAGACTCTTAAACAATGCACAGTGTAAATTAATAGTGATTTCCTACTGTCTTGGATTTATTAATACTAGGTCACATCAGGCAAACCTCATTTCCGACTTTGACAGTGTATTATAGGGAGACACAGTAGGCCTGTTGAATCGGTATTTCAGGAATGCATTTTACACGGCTTTTGTAATAGCTTTGTTGGCATGATGAAGAAATTTAGGCTGAATACTAGTAAAATTAGATGTATTAGTGAGTGCATGAACACCTATAGCCAACAGGTTCCTGAACAAGTAATTGATCAATGTCAAGCGTGGGCTGCAGGAGACACAGACTGTGTCCTGTGTCATTAAATGTTTCCATCACCAACTTGGATGAAGACATTGAGATGACACTTATCAAATTTGTGGATGACATGATTGGGAGCCAAAGCAAATTTATCAGGTGATCACATCCAGAAAGATCTTGTCAGGGCTGGAGGAATGGGTCAAATCTAAGATGATGAAATTTAACACAGCAGGGGGAGGGGAAGTACAGTATTTTATAATTAGGTTGTAAAAGTAATTATTCAAATATAGATTTTTGTCAAATCTTATATTAAATTCAGGCATGGTCTGGCTCACTGCAGTGACTTCCCCAGGGGAGGGGCTCTTTGAGAGGGTCCTTGATCTAAGCACTGAATGATGCCCTTAGGAGAAAGGCCAGTCCAACAGGGATGGGAGGGGTTATCTAGAGAGTGTGGCTGCAGGAGAGGGTGGTGGACAGAGCTAGCAACCATTCCGGGCTGAGGTCCAGGTACAGAAAATAATTTTTTTTACTCATTTTCTAAATATGTTCATTCACGAAGCCGTAGTGTTGGGTCTTTAAGGGCCCAGGCTCTGTACTGTAGCCTGCCAGGCTGATCTGTCCATAGTATCTAGAGAGTGTGGCTGCAGGAGAGGGTGGTGGACAAGAGCTAGCAACCATTCCGGGCTGAGGTCCAGGTACAGAAAATAATTTTTTTTACTCATTTTCTAAATATGTTCATTCACGAAGCCGTAGTGTTGGGTCTTTAAGGGCCCAGGCTCTGTACTGTAGCCTGCCAGGCTGATCTGTCCATAGGATTTTCCAGGCCATTTCCTTTCCCAGGGTATCTTCCTAAGCCAGGGATGGAACCTGGGTCTCCCACATTACAGGCAGATTCTTAACCATCTGAGCACTAGGGAAGCCCGGTACTCAGGCTATACAGGATTAAATACTGACTTCACTACCCGTCAGCTGTGTACCTTTAAGCAGGTTACTTCAGTCCTCTGTGTCTCGGTGTCTGCATCTATAAAGTGAGGGTAAAATGCAGGATTCTTGTGAAGTCCAGTTCAGTGATGCACATGAAGCATTTGCTCTTTTGACTCCTCCTCACTAGGTACACAGCTTGATTGACAGGTGAGTCACATGATGTATTTGGAAGAAAAGTTGTTAGACTCGTAGCAGAACTCCCTGCTCTGAAGATCCCAAGGCCTAGAGCTCAGCAAGATAGTCACTGGGACAAGACAGGAACCAGAACTGTATAACTTGGAGCAAACTGGATTTGGGAACTAAAATGCAATTTAAGCCATCAAAAGAAATGCAACATCCAAGTCAAGCTAGCGGGCCCAGGGCCCGAGGTATTGGGCTAATGTACTTTAAATCTCTTGTGTTTGATGGTAGAGACAAAATCAGGTGGAAACGGTCACGGACGCTTCCCACTCTGGACCCTGCTCTCAGTAACAGTGGCACCCAGAGGCAAATAGTTGAAATGAAGAAGAGGACAGCAGATTGAAGAAGAATCTGGTGTTAGCAGGGTGGAAAAGGAAGACGGAAAAAAATCTTCTGGCCTCACTGACTGTTAGTTTCCTACCAGTTACAAGAGTGTGGTGCATGCAAGCTGCGTCTTCAGCCTTGCCCAGCTCTCTGCAACCCCACTGTCAGGCTCCTCTGTCTATGGGGTTTCCCCGGCAAGAATACTGGAGTGGATTGCCATGCCCTCCTCCAGGGGATCTTCCCGACACAGGGATTGAACTCATATTTCCTGCATCTCCTGCATTGCAGGAGATGGATTCTTTACCGCTGAGCCCCAGGGAAAGCCAAATGTGGTACCTCCTCCTTGTTATATTATATAAAACAAAACATTCCCAAGCGCTGTGTTACTGCAAGCGAGTGAGACAATCCCGAGTGCCGTGCTGACCGCTGCGCTCACGTAAAGGCTTGCAGAGGCCCATGCTGGTGAGGGTGGGTTTTCCAGGCCCATGGAAATGATGCCATTCCTGGCAGATTTTGCCTTCTTTGACATTTTACTGACATTGAGCTTCAGAAGTAAAGTTCTGTCCTGGAAGTCCTATCCTCTGGTCCTTAGCAGCGCACTGAACAAGGATTTGTCACCCTCCCTTCATAAGACAGCCCTGCATATCTCGGAAGAGGTCTCATGTCCATGGGTGGACGTGGCTTTGATAACCCAGTAGACACTTCAAGCTCTGTAGTGGGCATCTCAGCATTGCTTCAAGAGTTAGGCTAGATGTCACAGGGCTAGATTTTTCCAATATAGTACTCTGCATTTTTATGAAAACTATGACGAAACAATTGGGCAAATCCTGGGATTTGCCAGGCAGTAGTGCCAAGGCACCCGTGCCATCTTTGGAATGTCCATGCTGGTCTGCATCTCTCCCTGCTCTCTCTGTTTAGTGAAGTCGCTCAGTCGTGTCCAACTCTTTGCGACCTGTGGACTGTAGCCCACCAAGCTCCTCTGTCCATGGGATTCTCCAGGCAAGAATACTGGAGTGGGGTGCCATTGCCTTCTCCAGGGGATCTTCCCGACCCAGGGACTAAACCCAGGTCTCCCACATTGCAGGCAGATGCTTTAACCTCTGCACCACCAGGGAAGCCCCTCCTCTCTGTTTAGAAAGTGAAGTTGCTCAGTCGTGTCTGACTCTTTGTGACCCTGTGGACTGTAGCCTACCAGCTTCTCTGTCCATGGGATTCTCTAGGCAAGAATACTAGAGTGGGTTACCATTTCCTTCTCCAAGGGCTCTTCCCGACCCAGGAATCGAACCCAGGCCTCCAGCATCAGAGGCAGGCGCTTTAACCTCTGAGCCACCATTTTTTT